>WAAE01035650.1:0-20082 GCA_013400495.1 Nicator chloris | reverse complement strand
TGCTATCTAACTAGAAAGGTTTCTTTTAAGATGTACATATATTTGCTTTCTGTCATGGAGTAGTCTATTTATAATCAATGTTTAACTTTTCTGGGATTAAATTTTAAGAACAGTACTTTGAAAATATGTGCCCTTCACCGTAAGATTTACAACAAGAAATACTTGGGTTTCGTTTAATTAGATGATTCTGCCAAACAGAGATGTAGGTATGTCTTTCAATTTTTTTTCTTACTTATTTCTGTGTATTACCTCATTTTGTGGATAAGGATGAGTGGTTGTTAACATTAAAGGAAAATAAAATAGCAGCAGTCTATTCCCATTCTTACTGCCGGTCACTATGTCCTTCTAAAATGCAGATTTTTTTCTTTGTTGCCATAATCTCCATAGAAGATATAATGCAGACAGAATAATTACAGTGTAAGATGAGGAAACTGTGTCCTTTTTAGTTAACATCTTGAGGGGACATATTTCCTCCTCTTATTTTTGAGCAGTGTACGTAGCTTTATCATATTTGCTGCAGGCAGTTCCCAGAGGAATTTCAGAAGAACTCTTCCTCCTGTAAATAGGCCAATTCTCTTGCAAGTATGTATTCTAGAAAAGAGTAAATATATAAAACTTGAAGGTGGCTGTTACCATGCTCTGGCTGCACCTTGCACTTCACACCTTGTCTACACTAAGGATGTTTTAGGGGAAGTTTCACACCTAGACTAGAAAACCTAGTTTGACTTCTGTCAGCATTTTAGCACCATATTGATTAGACTTGCACACACAGTTCTTGAAACACTGACAGAATATGGTGCTACAGATACCTTCTACGTCCAAACAGTGAAGTCAAATTAACATTAGGAAGAAGAAATTCCTGTTTCTAAACTTTCTAACTGAAAAAAACTATTACAATAGCTCCTGCAGAATTGTGGCTTATATACATATATGCTCATTCATTCAGTTCAATATTTCTAAAGGATGTAACCCTTTGCTTTGCTTTTAAGGCAAATGTGGTGCATTATGAAGCAGTTCAGTGAGTACTGACCCTGCATTTTCCTTCTTAAGTCAGGATTAGTTCAGAAGATTTTGTAGTGCAACGAGTAAGGAGACTAGGACCGGAAGAAAAAAAAATAAGCCGATGAGAATGGATGACATTGTGGGGGGAATATTTTAGTGGAAAATAAACAACGTCATACCATTTATCTGTATGACTCCATATCATTCTGTTTACATCACCATCCTCAAAAGTACTCCCAGGAACTAAAAGTTTTCAGTGAGACCCTACAGTCATATGCATTTGACAAACACCCTTCATTTTTTAGGGTGCTCAAATGCTTAGCTGGGGCATTCTTAACGTGATCCATAGGCTTCACTATCTCCTGTGATCACGGCTCAAATTATCCACTGGTTTTGTCAGGGTGAATGGGCACTGTTATCAGAAAAGGTTGTGGCTCTCTTCTATTAGTAGGGAAAGGCTTCATCTGGTTATATCAAACATTAATACCACTAAAGCTATTGCAACTCAAACCGTAAGGCAGGCTTGACCAGTACTGTGGGAAACCACTGAAATAGAGAGAAAGTTTCATTGAATTGCTGTCCATCAGATATACCTACACATAGTTTAGTCATACCTCAGGTTGCAGTCTACAGTTCAATTTCAAAGTTACTTGTCAAGGGTAATCTAAAAATATCCTCTCCAGTGACTTTGGCCCTCTGAGACACCCTTCCTGACACTTTCCCACAGACAGGAAGAAAGAAAACATTAGCAACACGGCATGCACTTGCAAAATCTGCTAAATCTGCCCATTAGAAGATCACAACCAGTACTTCAAGCTTCATCACAAGATGCCGCAGTAGACTTGAACTCTAGAAAGTAAACTTCCCGCTATCCTGTGTTCTCAGCAGTGGAAGCAGCAGGGAGGAGGCAGAAGCAGGCTCTCAAGGGTAACTCTTCTGAACAGTGCACAACAAGCCCAGAGGCAGCCACAGCAACACCCTCCTACCCGTGGGAGTCCACAGGGGACAGCTTTGCACACTCCACATTTTGAGGTTTCATACCTGCATAATGCAAGATGGCTTTTGAGCAGTTTTGAATATGGATGAGCCCAGGGATTGAACCCAGGATGTAAAAGGGCAAAGGAGCTTTTAGAGCAAGGCACAAAAACTGTGATGTCACAAGGCCCTGTGATACTCAAAATGTGTAGGATATTGAAGTCAGCAATACTATTGATAAGTTTTAGGAGAACATGCTAAGGGTTCAAGGTCAGATTGCCAACAAGACAAGCAGCCACCAATATAAATCAAGACAAGTAGTCACCAGTATAAATCGTAGTCAAGTCAGATTTCGTGGTTAACAGTATTAGTGTCTGACATTCCCCATCCAGAAAACCTACTCATTAGCTGGATGTTTACAGCACATGCTCCACACCCGTGGGAGCTTGTGGTGGGCACAAGTGAATTGATTCTTCCTGTGTCCAGAACCGAGGGAAAAAACCCCAACCCTGAAGCGACCTGTGTCGGTGTGTGGTAGTAATCTCACCTCTCAACAGCTTTCACTAGCTCAGCACCGTAGTAATGCCCTCATGCATCCTTTCCCCATTCAACTCGGGGTACAGAGAGGGAAGGTTTGCACCTACCCAGGGCATACAGTGTAAGTACTGTGTAGGAGTCCTCTATAACAAGGACTATTTACCATCCCTCACGTGGACCAGATTTCACTCCTGGAAAAACAAAGAGCTTAAACATGTGGCCATCCCCTAACTCAAGCAGTGGAAGAGAAATAGGAATGTGCTGGGAGGGATGGAGAGTAGCAGCTGTAGAGTCACTGATTGATTGGTGTGGGAGGGTCTCCCATGCAAAACTGACTTTGATCTATCTTTTAATCTAGCAGCACAACAACAAATCTTAAGGCAATCAATTCTAATGGTATTAATAGTCTCATTCAAAGTATTCACTTTCTCCCTTAATTTAGGAGGCTGGCTCCATATTTCCTTGGCAGATTTGTCAAATAAATATTGCTGGTTTTTTGAGAGCAGCTTTCCTTACTGCTCCATTTCCTAAACATGCTTGCTTTTTTAAAGAGTGTTATAATTTCCTCCCAGGATTGAATAATTAATAATTCATTCATTTGCTGCTTGTTGTGATAATCTTTTTTCTTTGTATAAATCATTTCCATCTTGGCTTGGTTTTCCTTTTAGAAAACTACAAGCAGCTTCAACACATCTTAATCCAACATAAGCTCTGATCAGTTTAGATAATCTTTGTCACTCCTGAGTCATGACTGGACACAGGTCAGGACTCTTCATTCTTGTAATTGCCCTTCCTTCATCTATAATTTTCTCTCTTGAATAAACTATCCGTTCAACTTTTTTCTTTTTCCATTTATTTCAGACTTCACCCAGTGGCCTCGGGAGTCAATGGGATCTTTTACTGTGAGAACAATAAGCAATATAAGCACTAAGCAATATTTTTATCACTTTCAAGTGTATTGAACTGGGTGAGAGAAGCAAATGGAGCAGGGCTGGAATGAACTGCTTCAAGACATAAAGCAATAACTTGAGCAGCAAGCTCACGGAGCTCATAGCCCTGCAAGCATATGATCATCTTCCATGGCTGCTTAAGTCTCTGGAATAAGTAAATAAATAATAAATATATGAACAGAAGCCAAACTGCAGTATTCCTGTAACCAATAGCTATGAAGCAGTGCAGTAATATTTTTTTTTCCATTTTAATTTCGTTTTCACTAAAATACGAACATAAATATATGTAAACACCATATGTAAACCCCATATATCCCTGCTATTAAGGGATTACATTTTCATTTAAGGGAATACAGTTAAGGGAATGCGATTAAGTAAATACATCTTCAATTTAAAACAACTTCCTAAATTCAGAAAATTCAAACACTTTGAGAATAGACATCTCTGCTGGAAGTTGGAAGACTGAGTTTGATTTCTCTCTCTTTCTTCATATAGTCTTCCATAAGGATTTGTTATTGACCACTTCCATCTCAGGTTTGGTGCATTTTTCATCTGAAACAGTAAGACAGTCCTTGTACACTCACAGTGGGAGTTCCTGCAGTACAGGCCATGCTGGCTGGCTGTCAGGTAGATTTGGGAATGTTAACCATATTATCTGTCCCTCAGGCATCCATACCTCATCTGAAAGTCTGGGATTTATCTCACACCCTTTAAAACTTCTAAAAAAGCTAGTCTCTACCCTAACACTGCTGAATCACTTTGTGAAAAGGCTTGTCATGTCTGTCTATTTCAGACAGGGTCTAGCCATTTAGAACTCAAATTCACCTCCTGGTCAAGGTGTGTGCAACTCCACTGTGTAGACATGGCTCAGCCAACTTTGACCCATAGCTGTCAATATTAATCTGTGAGTATAGCTGACTATGAACTTGTACAGATTAAGAGAGCACAGGGTGAAGGAGTAAGGCTATGCTCATAAGAAGTTATGAACTCAGCTTAAGAAGAGGAACATTGGCATTAAACGCTATAACTCTTCAAGGGAAAAAGTGGAGGGTAAAATGAAAGTGATTTAGGAAGACAGAGGATAAACCCATACCACAGAGCAATGGAGGCCAATATTTTTCCCAGCTGCCTTATCAGAAAGGACTCCCAAAATATCTGCACCAGAGTGGTAAAATTAAAAATGCTTAACTTAGTATTATTTTTGTCTCAGCCTTTGATAGCCGTATTAGCCGATAAGCAATTGCTGCATACACAGAAATTGTGCACATGATTCTGAGTGCAAGCTTTTACACAATGTTGTCTAAAACAAAAGTCCAAAACTCACTAAAGGAAGTGATTCAGATCACTAAACATAGGTACCTAGTACCATTTTTGGTGTCTAAATGGTCTGATAAACTCACAAATAGACTTTATTCTGACAGATAAAGATGCAAGACCTTCTGGACTACCCTGCTGAATTCAGGTGTGAGCGCATAGGGTATACCATTAAGTGCTCATTGTAGTGTCTTGAATCACATTCTTATAACCAGATCAAATTCATCTTGAGCTGACAAACTAGACCTGAATACTAGGCAGTGAACAGCAGTAGTCATTATGTGAGGAAGTAATTAATTTCTCTAAAAGCAGTAGGTCTGTGTCCCCTTCAGATCCCTCTCCATCTTAATAAGGGGGTTTCAAGCATAGATCTCATGTGCACATCCTATCACTACTTGTGTGTAATTTAGTAGCACAAGAAAGTGTTCATCATGAACCTGGAGTCTTATATTGTGCTTAGTAAAACATAAAGGACAGCAGGAGCATTTCCCAAAGACCTTAAAATGTAAACACAAGTTTTTCCCAGGAATCTGTTGGAACAGCAGTCTCTTTCTTTTATCACCTTTTGTTAAGAAAAGACATGGAGAGAGAGCTGAGAGAGCTCATATTACACTGGGGGAGAAACAGAAGATGGTAGAGCTTAAAAAATGCAGAATAGAAAAGCTTAGGAGGAGATAAAAAGGGAAAATGAAAAGAGAAATATAGACACAATCTCCTAATAGGAAAGAACAGAATAAATCCTTTTATAATGAAGCCATCCCCAAGGAAAACAGAAGAGAAACATTTTCTTGAGAATGTCAGAACAAAAAATACCATTCTTTTCTCTTTAAGATGTTGCAGGGAGAGAAAATCCTCTGCCATAATTTAGTTAATGTATGAGAATGGACATAACCCTATCAAAAAATCATCAGTAGCACAGAGATCTTAGGGAAAATCATTGCAGAACTTACTCTGGAAGAGGATGCACCTCATGGTAGGGCATAATTATGCAAGAGTTTTGCTGCAAATAATATGACAGTTGCCGATAAAAAATGGAACCCAACACAGAATAGCTCAGCGTTAATCCCACAGGCTGGTTATTTCAATGCTTGCTTTTGAAATCCAGGAATGGTATATCTGACTGCACACTTAATAACACCATCCCATAAAATGCTGTAGCCAAAGTTTACCAGCAATGAATTAGCCATGCATAATCACCATGTTGAGCACTTCATGCATGTTTTAGAACCTGCATTTCAGTGTAAATCTATACAACACACAAATGTGAGATACAAAGACAAATTACAGTGTAATTGTGGTGCACCTATAGGATACTGAATGACCCACTCAAAAAGATGTAAATGTTGTGTCTCTTCAACACTTTGTAGGACAGTGTATGTTAAAGGTCACCTCATAAGTCCCCCCAAGAACTGAGGAATAGGTACATAAAGATCTTATGAGGAAGAAGCAATGAGGATATTTAGAGAAACAAACATCAATCCATTTAGTCTTGGGGAAGGATTCAAACACCTCAAGAAGCCAGAGAAGTGGTGACTATGAACCTCTCACGTAATACCTTGAAGGTAACATGTGCCCTTGGAGATAGTGAAGAAGATGATGAGAATTATTTGTCTTGCTAAGGGCTTATAGAAATACAGAAAACAGGCAAATAACACAAGAGGAGACAACCCAAAAGAGTAAGCCCACAGCTGGCTGTGGTCTGCACTTCTGTGCCTGGAAAGAAAGCCATAGGTGAAAATGAAAGAGTGCTACCCATTTGTGCAAGGCATTGTATTCTCCCCATTCCCTAGATTTTTCCCTAGCCTTTCTTTTTTTTTTTATGTTTGGAAGGAAAATGGTTGGGAGATTAAAATGTTAATCTTTCCTCTGTAGGAATCTCTTTAGCATCTAACATCATTGCTAAAATTTCAAAAGTGTTAAAAAATCAACAAAAGCCAGCAATGAGCCCTCATAAGCCCCATTTAAGCCCCTTCTGCCTTATAATCTTCAATTTCTTGTATCCATTTGTCTGAGAAAATGTAGAACATGGCTTCATATGCCCCTCATGCTGCTAATCCCATATGGCCAGAGACCGAGACCCCTTGGATTCAAGAACTACAGAAGCAAATATTTATGGTGGCCACAACACTTCACACTGTTTTGTATTTATAGCATCAGTGTTTCCCAGCATAAGGAATTCTCATCAGCTCCTGATGAAACCTAAAGTAGATCTGTCATTGTATGACTTCCCTGACTACATTAGGTAACAAACCTAGGTAGCAAAAATGCTGTGTGATTATGGCTCTACAACGAGATAAAAAGCAGAGAAAGACTTGGTCATCAAGTGGAAAGGCTGTGCTTTCTTAGATATCTATAAATAGCTTGCATGAACCATGTTAAATTATAACCTTGCAATCTCTCCCTCATTCTCTTCCCCTTCTCTTCCAGCTAAAGAACACATGGTAAATGTCTCTCCCATTTGTTTCAATCATAGCTGATAATTATGCCTTTTTATTCATGTGTCATTAACACCTATGAGTTCTGGTCAGGGACAGAGAACTTGTGGTCATAGACAATGCACACAGATCAGAAAGATATTCCTACCTTACCTTTTATTCCACACAACTTTGGCAAGCAATTTGCTAGACAATAAACTATAGTCACTTTTTCTATGAGTGCAGAGATTGGTATGTCTTGACTGAGAAACTGGAATTGTTGTAGGCTGAGACTGAAAATCATTTCTAAAATATTGATTCAAGTGGGCAGTTAAGTCCATCAGGGCAGGACAGAAAAATGCTTTATGACTCTTTTCTTCATAGGGAGAAGGACATAGCTGCAAATTTTCAAAATACTTCACCTGCCATCTCCTACATTTCCATTCTAGTACCCCCTCCTGCAGCTACCTGGAGCTAGAGATGGCATCCTGGAAGCAACGAGCTGCTCACAGGAGCCATCCTGTCCCATGAGAGCCAACAAATGGCTTCAGGAAGGGAAGGTGGACAGGAAAGACTGTGCAAGTGGTAGGGTCTGGAGTCTAAATTACATCCTGACAGCAGAGAGCCAGACCTTTCAGGTGCAAGACAAAAATTACAACTTTTCATTCACAATAGGTTTTTTTCCCTTTGAAACACTGTCAGCGTTAATAAGCATGGTGTTACATAAGAAAAGAAAGGTTTGTTAATTTATTCCCCTAGAATTATAGCAGTGCTGGTAAAATGTACCCTCCTAACAAAGCCGGGGAGCTGTGGGCAGCAGTAGTGACCATGAACACTCTACAGCGCTCACCCTCCTCACCCCCTGCCTGCACCGAGGACGGCTGTCACCCTCTGACCACTCTGCTTCGGCATTTCTCTTGAAGCTTTTGACATTTTATTTGGGCACAGAGATAAGGTTGTAACAGGAGAAAAATAGAAGCGGCTGCACCACAGAGGAGCTTTCCTCCCTCTGCCTCCAGCTTCTCATCCTCCCGCAGCCATGCACAAACAAATAATGCGGCTGGCAGCCTTTAAACAGCTCGGGATCAGGTTCACACTTTCATTCAGGACACTGCCATAGGATGATTCGTGTTTATCTGAGCCATTGAAGTAGTCAAAACAAGGACCAGTGGGTTTTTTATAACCGCAGTTCATTGGAGCATTTCAGGCTTTTTCTGGACTATCTTCCATAGAATGGAATCCAGTGAAGAATATAAATGTTAAAACAGAACAAGCAAGATTTATGCCCAACCAGTGCTGCAAACCCTCCATTTGTGGTATTTAAGATCTAGCCAGCCTTAGAGTTCAGAAGGTGAAAACTTCCTCAGAAGGATCAAAGCTGCTATTTTTGAGGGGAGAACAAAAATTTTAAACCACAGTGGAAAGACATGGAAAAGCAGACATCTCTTTTTGTAAGTTTACAACATTTCAGATGTTTTGTAACAGGCATCCTCAGTTTCTTTCATTATTTGAAAATTGAATATTTGGAAATTTTTCTTTAAAAAAGATAAATCTTATAAAAATAACAAAAACTAAGTTAAAATATTTTCAGACACCTCATCATTTTTTTTACCTAGAACCCAAGCTTCTTTTCCTTTCAAGTATTTAACAAGCCATTAATGTAGTCAACATTTTCATATAATTTAAAATATTATTTAGACTTTTTTTTTCTTTTTCTTTTTGTTTTGTTTTCTGAGACTTTGAGATACATGATTAACTTTTGTAGTTTCTAGGCAAAATGCTGGAAGCCTGTGGCTTTTTTAGAGTTTTGTTCTGAATCATGGTTTCTAACAATTTCATAACTCCAGGAGACCATCTTCTATACTAATAAATAAAATACATAATGCAGTTGCAATATTGTTTGACTTTCTTTAATCTGAATATAACAGCTGATGAAAGAAAATCTAAACACCTGTAAACTAAACAAAAATTTTGCAGATGAAAGATTTTGCTTTCAACAAATCCACGCATATGTTTCCAGGCAAAGAATTTTCTTTGGAAATTTTGTTTCTTATTTCATCTGAAAATGCTACAGAAATCTTTAATTGATAGGAAAGTTGTGAAATCTTCTGATATATCTTTCCCCCACTGCTTAATCACCTTCTCTGTCTAAAGATGCTTATTTTATTTCCTCCTTTGCAATTGTCTGATTTCAGCCTCCAACACTTACACCTTGTAATGCCTTTGTCTTCTAGATTAAAGAACACTTCAGTAGCCAGTGTTTTGTCCCTGTGAATTTGCTCCATCTAGCTTATAATCAAGTCACCTCTCAATCTTCTTTACTTTAAAGGAGTGTGAGGGATGAAAGCCCTAGCACGCTATGAACTCCGGGGGGATGCTAGGATGGGAAACCCAGTGCTCATTAGGGGACCTATCATTCACCCTCAGGCAACCCGGCTTATCTACCCCCATGTTTTCTTACTTACAGATTTTTCTTGGTTGTTTAAATTGCAAAGCTTTTGGGTGTGTCTGTAACACAACAGAGATTAGACCTTCTTCAAATCTTTATTAATGCAATTAAAAGCATCTAAGCCATAGTACAAAGGGGTGTGTTGGTGATAGCTCATTTACCCTTATTTTGTTGGTAACTCTTCTTATACTTTTCTCTAAAGCTTTTCTTTGTTTGCTTGTCTGTTTTCTAGATGAAGCATTGATTTCGAAGACCTGAGGATCTCTCTTTGGATCATTGCTGACCTGATTTCAGAAAATGTACGTTCTAGTTAAATATCTTTGTGTGGGTTTTGTAAACAGATAACTAACGCAGGAAATTCTGTCCTTTTGCACTATTAGTTTCTCCATTTTAATTAAGCATAGACAAGAGGTCCTACCTTACAGAAAAAGCTTAATTAATAAAATCGGTAAAAAATGTGTACTTTATACATTGCTTTTGTGTGTATTTCTGTAGTAATTAAAGGCCTTAAGTGCCCAAGGCAGAAGTAAAAGGCATCATTTAATGATATCTGAACTCCACTCCATAATGCTTATAGGTTTTGATGCAGGTTGAGTTAGTTAAACTTGGAGTAAAGGGTAAAATGTTAATCAAACCTAGGGCAAAGTGAAAGGTTTTTGAGAGTAAGAATTTCCACAGGTATAACTGCAGTCAGGACAGAACAATTCTGGAAATACTTCAAAAAGACAAAACAGCATGGTAGGATGAAATAGGTAACCCATGGCAGATAATTTGTGATAGATAACATTCCCTCTGGCCACACAATTCTGCCTGCATCCAATGGATGTCATCAGTGCCAGCTAAACTATAAACACTGCTTCAGTAAAAGAGACCAAACCAATGGAATAATAAGAACATAGTATATCACTTTCATCAAGGTATTCACTTCTTATTGAATTCTGCAAACATGACTGGAAGGAACACTAAAAAGTCCCTGCTCGTGTACAACAACAAAAAAAAAAGACTGATGAGGCATAATAAATAAATTATTATTTTTATTATTTTTTTTCACTGAATTCACATGGGAAAAGTTGGAGGTAGAAAAAAATTATATTTTGAACATTAAGTCAGGAAATTTTGAAACACCACAGGGGTTCTTTATCTCATGCTGAGCCACCTTAGATATGACAGCAATGAATTTTAGTGTAAGCTCTAATTTTGAAATGTACCTTTTTAAAGCGGAGACTCTTTATGAAAATTGTAGAATCAGAATTAAATTAACATTTAGACAGACACATGCATCTACTAAGAAATACACTTTCCTGAATTTCAGTTAATTACTTCTTACCTGTCCCAAGAAATGAACAGGAGTAGGGTTTATTCCATGCCTCAGTCCACTCTGGAGGTCCTCCAAAATTAATGAGGCTGGATATGAAGCATTGCTCCAGGGAAAGCGCAAGCTAAAGTGCTAAAGTGCTGTAAAAGACATAAACAAACTGATCAGAACATTGTGAGGAAGTTTGCTTTCAGTAGTGATGTAAGATGAGTTGACTTCGTAATTCTGTCTAGCAAATTCCACTCCAACCTAATCAATAAATACAGAGACAGACAAGGAAAAAAGGTCTGAGATGAAGGTTCATTAAAGTGACACTCCATCCCATTTGAAAGTAAGGGTTAGGGTCATCATGGGTCACCTTAGTGCCAGCACCTTATTTACACTCTCCGTTTTACGCCTTTGGGCAGAAGCCTAAAAGTAAAGCAGGTGTGGGCTGACATTTCACAAAACCCATTCCAAGGCTGAACACCTGTAACTGTGCAAGACACAAACTGATGCCTATGATAAAACTGAAAAGACAGTAAACTTATCCAAGTATGCTGACCCTGTTGAATCCAGGGGTAACTACTGGTGGCATGAACTTATCATCCCTGCTAGTCCCTGGGCTAAACCTAGCTATCTGCCTTCATATTTTATGCTGGCTCTTTCCAGCTCTAACACTTACACTTTGGCTCTCACGTTGAACCTTAGCTTTAGGGATGGCCCGTATTAAGGCTGAGGAGATCCGAATCGCCATTTGGGAGCAGTTCTTGTGTGAGCACCGTGCCTTTTGGACATGTCTGCCTGTACAAGCCTCTACCCTTACTGGTCTCAATGTCAAACCAGAGGCCGTTTCCATAGCCAGAGATCATAAACTGGGCACAGTTCATGCTGGCTGATGCTGCTGCTTGAGCTGCTCTAGCCCTAGTCCAGTTTGGCCTGGTTTAGCTCTTGCCACCTCTTGCCTTGTGTGTGTATATGTCATATAGATATGTGGAGGAACAGGTCTAAAAAGTCATAACCATATATCTCTGTAGGTGTATGCACACTCTATACATGTATACAAATACACATCAGAATACACAAAAAATATACGAATACATACATATTTAAATATCTTTATATACATATATGTTTAGCTATGCTGGTAACAAATATCACTGTTAAATTGTGATATATATAAAAACACAGGTGATATCTGTCCGTGTCAGTGTGAGTTTCTGCTATACCCATAGCTCAAACACATAAACCCCTCCCAGCCCCACCCCTCAAAATAATCTTGTAGTAGTCCTTTCTGGTGCAATAACCTGTGCATGTTCCTCTTTCTTACTAGAATTCTGATAAGAATATTGAAAAAAACAAACAAGGAAAAAACACCCCACGTGAGGGTTATTGGAAGCTTGGCTTGAGTTTGGTTTTTGCAATCAGCAAATCTGATGTGATTCTGAAAATACCTAAAATGTTCATTATGTATCAAGGACATAGAAAGGCTCTTTAACTGGTGCCCTGGATGGCTTAAAATTGTACTGGCGCCTTCCTGCCTGCTTCAGTATTTTAAACTAGGCATGAATCACAAGTAATTGCCCAGTGTAATCAAATTCTTCCTGAATATATGTTACATAGAGTTACAGAAGATGTGCTATATCTTGAAATACGGAAATATTTCAAGGTTTAATCAGATCACTATAAGTAGAAAAGCAGTGATCACTAACACCAAATGAAATTAGATTGGGAAAAGTACAGAGTGGGTTATTAGATAAGGCCCAAGTGATCGCTAGTATAAATTATTGATCACTGCTTTCAAATTCCACTGCATGACTGACGTTTCCTCTGGTGTCTCTATGTTTGGCTCAATTGTTATGTGATCTAGGAACAGATCCGTGAGACACACAAAGCCTGATTCATCACGCTTTAATTTCAGTTTTGGCGACATACGCAATGCTATTGAGTTCAATGGCAAATAAGTAGAGGTAGTGAATCTTTATTGACAGATGATCAATAAGAGAATTGACAACTATCTGAAATTCTAGTGTGAGGGTTCCAGAGCTGCAGGATTGAGCTGAGGGGAGAATGCTGCAGAAGTAGCAGATAGAGAAAAAGCTATGTGATTTCAAAGAACATATCTAGTCAGAAGCTAAGTCTTTTTTGACTGCCATAGGTACTCAGAGAGCCAAAACAACACGGTAAAAAGTGTGCATGTCTGTGCTGTTGTATAAGGAAGAAAGGAATAAGAGCAAGGATATTAGCAGCAGTGGGCAAAAAAAATCCCTTTGTTATGAAGGGTAACATCCTTCCTGTTTCTTGGAAGGCTTTCAGACATAACCAAGAAAGATTCAGTTTACTCAGAGCACAGAAAGTCTCAAAGTATCCAATTCACAGATATCTCGAAACAGAGAATCCAAGCCCAGCAGTTTGTGGAGATTATGCCACAGAAATAAGTATGGACAACACTAAGGAGACGCATAAAAGGAAGGGGAAGGAAGGGGAAAAGTACAGAATGATTCACAAAATATGGATCATTGGACTGATTTGCCTTCAGAGGATCACTGAAAATCTGTATCTTTCACTTTCATTGCAATTTATACTTCACGCTGCCTAGTCTTGAGCCAGGTGCACACACCAGGTTTTTGGCTCACTTAACACTTTACTTTCCTGTGGTTTTCAAGATTCTCCTCCTGACTGTTCCATCATATTCCTGTGAAACATTTAAAAAAATCCGTATTTCTTATGCAAGTGCTCTACAGTCTCTGTAGGGTGTATGGAACAGACCATTTTTGTCTGAAATCCAAAAGGGGAGCGGAAAAGAAAACGGGCAAAATCAGAAGAAAAGCCAGTTGCTCTGAATTGCTTTGTTGCAGTCAAAACGAAGAAGTTCAAGTACTGTGAAGAGAACAAAGGATGTCATTTGGTTTTCATTCAGAAGTGTACTCCTCAAAGATTTCCAGTTCAATATTTAAATAAAAAGCATGCAGTAGAACTATGAGTTCACCTTCTGCTCAACATAATGCACTGTATGTCAAACATATTATTTAGGTCAAAAGTATAATCTTCATTTTATCCCTTAGTCTAAATGCTCATATCTGACTGTCTTTTTGGAGTGAAACAAAAACTGACATTGAAACAAGAGCTAATACACACTAACTGTCCACATTTTTGCCAAAACAAGTTTCTGAATCAGTTGAAACCAGCTGGCTTGGGAACTTGCTCTCAATTCAGATTGCATAGGTATGAAATCAATACAGCTGTTGAAATTAATAATGCCATTCTAAAGAATATAACCTGCTAACTAACCAACATTTAAATAATCACTCCTGGGCTCAATATAAAATTTCCTTGGCTTTAAACGGTAGTTTGAGCAAATACTCATTCATTAGCATGTCAGAGTTTTTAGATATGGTTTATTGATTTTCAAATCAATGAAGGATGGTTTGGAAAATGCAGCAGAGACTATTTATTAAGAGCTCTAATTTAAATTCACAGAAGGGTTAACAAAAACTGCTAAAGATAAAACTTCTAGTGTATAAAACATTGAGATCAGTTAAAGCAGGGCATCATTTTTGCAAGTACATTATGATTTTCTGCATCCATCTGATCTTCCTAGTGTACGAGCAAGCGTCAGAAGTCAGAAGCCACATATGAGAACATATCTACTGATGCAGCCAAGAATGCTTTTAAAATTCTTAAAAAACCAAGAGCGAAGAATAAACCTGTAGAAATCTAATTGATCCCATGAAAAGAAAAAGCAAGGTCAGGAAAAATACACTGAGAAGTGTCTACTTCAGAACAGTTCATCACCACTCAAAAGTAAACATTTATAGTTATTATTGTTCTCTTAAGATTAATTTTGAAATGTCAGTTCTAGATCAAGGCAAAGAACTTCACTCCATTTTTAAATGAATTTCCTATTGTATTCACCTTCTCAGCAATCCTGTTTTCTGACACAAATGCAGAAGTGCATTTCAAGTATACACAGAAATAGGATTTTCAATTCACCCATGCAAATACTCACCCTGGAAGAGCACACACAGTCGTCCAGTCCAGAAATAGAAATTATATCATGTGGGTTTCTGACCAGCTACAACTGAGCAACACAATTATAAACTTTGGCTGTTCCCATATCAACTACTCACAGAAAATTGTTTATGATTAGTGCCTTCAGGCAATAAATATTGAAAAAAGGCAACCAGAGTCCACTCAAGTAACAAGGAATCCTAACCTGAACACAGCTATTTCAGAGAACACACATACACCAAAAAAAGATGAAGTTATATAAATGATAGACTTCAAACTACTTCTGGGATGGAAACAGTTTGTTATTATTTTAGATACGGTAGTCCTAAGTGCAAAATTAATTCTTTCCAGTTATCCAAAGAAGAAAATCAAGTCAGCATTACTGACTCTTCATTTATCTGCTAAACTATACATGGGAATGTTTTGCAGTATTTAGCCACAGTATAATAAGCTACAGAGAAGCAATAGTGCATGAATTTCTGGACATATATAAATTCTAAGTGTTATACTTTTTAACATATATTTTGTCTGTTCTTTTGCTATTGATCTTCACTTGAAAAGATTTTTTTTCTTCTTTTTTCTTCTTGCAGGTACATATACTCTACGGTAATACAATAATATAATGCAATTTTTCACGTCTTTCTCTGATTGGTACGACAAGAAGAAAAGCACAGTTCACATTGGCTGCAAGAATACTGTCTGTGTTGCCCCTCAGGAAGTCAGGCTGTACAGACAGATTATCAGTAGGTTATTTTCTGCTGCTTGCCAGTAGCAGCTGCATTGTGGGATTTTTTTTTTCTTTTTATTCAGACATTTGAAATTGTTTGTTTCTGTTGGTAATGAGTCAGTGTTCCTAACTCATAAGTACTTGAAATTTTCTTATTTCAGAAAAATGACAGCATAACATGAAAGATTCTGTCACTTACTGCATTTTTCTGCAACCTCTGTGACATATCTCAAGTAAAGAAACAGAACATTTATTTTCCTCCTCCCTCTCTAGGAAGAGAGACTGTGCTGAATTCAAACCAATTTAACTCTCTAGTATCTGACAGCAGAAGAGCAGCAAACAGCAAGCACTAAAAAAAGTAGCCTGGAAGGATGTGTCAGGTAAATAGGAAGAACAAATCAGAGATCACCACCCTCTCCATGAATAAGGGGGAGGGACTAACCATCTCAGGAACTTGAAGAAAGATGTCTGGAGCTCTCGGGAGGAAAAGATTGCTGGATCCAGCCCAAACCATGGTGCTCCATATGAACACAGCAGGACATTTCTCTAAACTGATTAAACTGGATTATTTTTATTAACAAATAAATTCCAGGAAGAAAAAAACAACCCCTCTCACAGCACTAAGCTAAAGATATCTCCTTTAGTACTTCTTTCAGCCCTAGCTACACAGCCCTAGGATCACAGAGCATCAGCTTAGTTGGTTATTATTACAAGCACTCCTTCAATGAATATAAAATTGGCTTAACAAGCTTCAAATCGAGAGAATTGTGACCACGATGGCTAATACCTACTGTCTCCTCTCAGAGTGACACAATAGCAGTGATCTTTTGTGACTGACTGAGCATGAATGTTATTTTCCCCAATGGGGCTTAATCTACCCTGTCAGACACACAGGGGGTAAACTAACATCTGTGGGAACTGTTCAGTTAAATCCCTGTGAACTATTCTTTAAATTTCCCCCCCTCACACATCACCTTTTAGAAAGGCAATTATACTGCACAACAACATCCCCTTAGTCTCTGGCATCTCATTGCCAGAGAAGGAACACAGTTTCAAGCTAGCAGGACAAGTAGGAGAATTGCAGAGCATCCCTGCTAAGGAAATCTCTTCTAAGTGGAACGAAAATGGAAAATTTCTAGTGGTAAATGGGACACACCAGCAGCAAGAGACCCTACCTTGTCACTGGTACCTTGTCTGCTGCTGGAGCTACTGATACTGACCTTCATACTGAAAAAACATTTCCAAAGTGATCTACTGCATCTATATTTGGCCCTGTGACTGAAAGAAAGAAATCTTTAGGGATTCAGGACCAGGTCTATTCAATCAAACAAGCTGAGTGAACTTTGTGCTGCTCTACTTTCATTCTTAGGATTACTATCAGGAAGGCAAAGGAAGCCTTAGGTAGCAAAAATAGATTACGATATTTGTGGGCTGAGGCATGCTAAAACCTGTTTACCTTTGAAAATCTTTAAAACTTTACCTTTGAATTTTAGTCCCTTTTTTCCTTGCAAGCTCCCCCTATGACCCCATGTGTCATGCCTACTGCTCTAATTAGAGTTACAGCAGTCATCACCACAACCAGCTCTCATCTTTCCCCACCGTTTACCTTGCAATATGAATTAACAAACAGAAGGACTAAGAAATCTTAATTCAGATTTCATTTCTCCATTTTGCCAGTAGCCAACTATCTGCCTGCAGGGACAGAGCATTGTTTTCTATCCACTGCTGTGTCTTCTATCCTCCAAAGAGAGTCCAGGCACTGCAAACCCAGACACAGATCACTTCAAATTTCTGTTTATCACTTCTTGGAGCATTTTTACCCAGCAGTATTATTCTCCTACAACTCTTTTGCCGTGGAGAAAAATTTAGGTTTAAGTTGCTGGTAAAGTAATTTCTTCTTCTTTCCAAGGCCTGAATATCCCACCAACAGCAATTCATTGCTACTTGTCTGTAAGCAGGTTTGTATTTAAGAATACTTAATACCTCATTTTAAAAGGGACATATAGAAATAAGTAACTCTTTTTTTCCATTACAGCTATTCTCTCCACACTCTAGTTCTTCTTGTCTCTTTATATAAAGAAAACACTTTTTTTAAAATGTGATTTTTCAAAAAGCATTAAGAATACGTAACACTTTAAGACTAGACAATTTTTTCTTTTTTTTTCCTGTACCTATTTGCAGCAGTCATCAGCTTTTCCTGAAATTCCCAGCAGCTTCTCCCATTACAAGTGCTATACAATTTTTTTTTCTCTGTAAACATCCTGTGAATACTGACTTTAATTAGTAGAGTGTTTTCCCTAAGGGTAAACTTTATTAAGGACCCTCCCAGGCCCAGTGGAGCTCTTCAGCTTAAAGTGAAGCTGAGAAATGTGGGTGGAATGAAAACTGTTAGAAGAAATTCCTTGAAGTATCTCTAATCCCATTCTATACTGCAGAGGAGTATGCTCAGGTTAGTATCAAGAAGAGTGACATTGAATTTTTTTCCCCTCTTTTATGGCACTGAGTCACTGGTATGGGGTTCATGAAGTTCAGCTGCTCTGGACAGCCTAGACATGGAAAGGATAAAAATATTTTCACTCAAAAATGTGAAACATCATATGTTGAAATTTGGGAATATGCACACTCACTGTCATAAATAGAAAACATGCAAAAAAGGAAAGGGCTTACACAGTCCTACAGGGGACCATTCACTGACCTGAAACTTTAGCTCACCATGGAATGTTTGCTTAGGCTATAAACAACTATTGCCTAATATCATAAATGGCATTTCACTTTGTTCTTTTTTGTATTCAGTACTGGTTTGTACTTTGTGTTTCATATATTATCTTTGCACTGTATAGATCAAATACAGTTCTCTTCAGAGTCATAGAGAAAACATGACACCTGTAAGTAAGGGCCTAAAAAGCTTCTCAGTGAAGAACAGCTTTTAGTGCGCTTGTCTGAGCACAACAGAGCCTGGTAGGACACTGAAATATTGCCCATGTTTCCCTCTCTCAGCCAGACACCCACCTTTGAAGACTGAGAACTGTGCAACCCTTTTCTGCACTGCCTGGCAATGCTTACTGCCTGGATACCCTCTGCGGAGCAGGGGTGAACAGCAGCTAAGGAGTGAGGCAAACGCTCAAAGGCAGTCACTGCACTTTCTGTTCATCAGCACTGCAAACATTTATTCTTTTTTATTTCATTTCTGCAGCATTTAGACATGAATAGCCACCTTCTTCATAATTCCACACAGGTGAAATTATTTCACTCATCTGCCAGTTTGATAGCCGCTGTTTCTTTTATTACCCTCAACACTTTGTGAGATCCCAAATAAGATATTTATTCAGTGCAAACAACCTCTGCCCTCCAGGCCAGCACAGGGTTTCTTAGATAAACAGCTCCATATATGCTAATGATGATGTCTGCCTGGAAGTAGGGTTATAAAACTCAGAACCACCCCTAGCTGCTTTTTTTCCACCATAAAAGAAACAGGTCAAAACATGCCCCTTGGGCTTCAAGAACAGCTTATATTACCAAAGAAAAAATCCATGACAGCGTAAAGCCCTTGCACATTATTGCACAGGCAAAGCTAAGTTATGGATGCAAAGCCTATAAGAGAGCTGAATCCATTTTGGCACCTGCAGATGCAAGTAGCTCTCAGGTGCAGCACAACATAATTCCTCTTCCTAATTGACTAATGTCTGCATGACAGAAGACAGACATTTGCCAAGACCTGCTCCTGCTTTCCTCTCTCACACTATCAGGTGAGATCTTTCACTATGGCTGGACCCTCATCAAAAAAAGAAGGAAGGATGTCACAGTGATGGCTCAGACTATAGAGAATGGATTTTGTGCTGAGAATTCTTCTAGGATTCTGGAGCATCTAAATTACATTTGTGCATTTTGAAATCTTACTTCAATGTGCTTCTTGTGCATCCTAATTGCCTCTGTCAGGAAGACAAGACAGAGCTGTAACACCCAAGATTTCCTCCTTATCTGAGATAACCTTCTCTCCTTGTAACAACTCCTTTTTTTATCCTGACAAAACACAAAATGGTAGCTGGGGGAATGATACAAGGATCTAAGTCCCATCCCTTTTTAGGGATGCTCTATTAAAGTGACAACTTGGGTTGGAAGTCTTCTAAGAGAAGTGCCTATACATTAAAGTTGTTAACACCCTGTGCAGTGTTTCTTTAAAACAAACAAGAGCATCTTTTTTCCTGCTGTTACTCGTGGTTGAATGGTGAGGCAAACTAAGTAGCAGATCTTGATTCTCAGCTGAAAAGTCGACCATCAGTTGAGAAAGCAGTCACTACCACTGAAAGTATGTCAGGAAACAGGGGGGAAGGTGGGGGTGGGGCTGTTTATGAGACATATGTGAACCAAATGCCCAGACAAGCCTAGCCCACACACACAAAAAAAAAAAA
>WAAE01035621.1:0-12428 GCA_013400495.1 Nicator chloris | reverse complement strand
ATACACAAGAACAGTCAATGGAGAAGGAAGAGACTGAATAATAAAAAATAATTACTGGTCATTTTACTCTATTTAATCTCCTTTATTGAATAGCATATATAAATAAAATCTATCTTTTAAATATATATACATATATACAATAGGTTTGGGTTTGGTTTTGTGTTTTTTTTGAAAGAGTGCACAAAAATCTGTTCTCACATCAATGCAAACTAATTTCAGAGAACTAGTATTGTGTGAGAGTAAATGAAGGCCTAATCTCACCCAGAATGAACACATTGGATCAGATCTTAGGGAGATGGAAACTTTGCATGAGCTGTAATTCCATCCAAAATATTTTAACTAATATATGGTATTCATCTGAAAGTTTTATTTTGCTTCTCTTTTGAGCAGTGGGCATGATACTTTTGTTGACAGAAGATTTAATTACAAGTTATTAAATTCAGAAAAAAGGAAAGCTTTTCTATCAGGACAAAATAAGCTTGGTAGTGATGCATAGAAAAGGTAAGAACTTGTCAACTCAGCTTTAAATCCCCTCTGGTCTGTGTGTATCCATTACATAAGTCCATGGACATTGGACACATGGACATTGTTTGGATTACATTGTCACCTCCTATTTCTTTCCAAGGACTCTAAATGGGACAAGAGGCAATGGGCAGGAACTGATGCACAGGAAGTTCCACCTGAACACAAAGAAGAGGTTCCTTAGTGTGCAGTGTCCAAGCACTGGGACAGATTGTCCAGAGAAGGTGTGGAGTCTTCCTCACTGGAGATATTCAAGAACCATTTGGACACCATCCTGTGCCATGTGGTCTGGGATGATCCTGCTCAAGCAGGGAGGTTGGACCAGATGCCCCACTGACGTCCCTTCCAACCTGACCCATTTGCTGATTCTGTGATTCGGATCAACTCAGGGAACAGAGTTGTTTTACCCAATGAGAAGACACCCACCTCTGGGGTTTACCTCCCTTATTAAATATGTAATCCTATGACTTCTTCTCTTTTCATTATTAAAATCGTGTTACAGAATTATTAATCTCCGCAAGGACTTTCCACTATATTAGTTGCTATTACTAGTTCATAAATACACATTTACTTTGCAACACCAGACCATTGCACTGTTTTATAGAAACAGTGAAGCACAAAAATACCACACTACTTTCAAAAACAGAACTAATCCAAAATTCATAAGGCCCAGGTTTGGGAAAAAATTAAAATTTAATGTTAAAGTGTAAAATACAGTTTTTATATTTTTATTGGCTTGAATGAAAAAGAGTTTATTTTCCATCACAAAGTCTAATCGCATCTGCAATTCAGGACTATGTGTCCATCTAACCTCACATAAAATGAGCCAGACCGCTTTGGCATGGCAAAATCAAGTTGCCTCAAGACAGGACCATACAATAGAGAGATAATTCAGGTTGGAAGGAACTGTCTGATATATCCTTCAGTTCAGAGCATAACAAAAAATGTTGTGACTTGCTCAGGATCATATAGAACCATTGTACAAGGGGTACAAAAAGTAATCTTGGGCAAACATCATATTATGTAATGTCCTTATGTGCAAATCTTGTGTATTCACATGGGACCTACAACATTGTAAAAACTTCTTGGGAATAATACTTTGGAAATCAAAGTATATTATATTCAATCCCAGATAAAGGCCATTGTCTCCCATAATATACATAAAATGTAAGGGAAAAGAGAGTAACATAAATTCTATTAAGACCATTGTAATTTTTTATAATCTTCCTTTAACAGCTTTTCTGTGTGTTTCCTTTCTGTTTTTTAAAAAGCTAAATTTCCATTTTCTTCATTTCTATATGGTTTATCAGCCACTTGCGAGCTCAAAAACCTCTTCACACAATTCTGCTTCTTTTTGGACAGTATTAACTGCAAAAATACTGATCTCTGTCATTCAGCCTATTTCTAGAATTATATGGAAAAATGTATGTCCAGTAATGAGAGGTAAAATGCTTTAGTTGTAATCATCTACCATCTCAGCCCCTCTAAACAGGGAGACTGAGACCAAAAATCTCTTTTTAGGCTCTCGGATTTGAGTTGGCTAGCATTGACATGGAAGAAAAAACAGCTTTGCTGAGAGCAGTAGCATCCTGTACTAACTTTTTTTGACACTGGAAAAACAGGACAACTACGAGGAAGGAAGATTATCTTTCAAGGTGGGCAGTGGCCTTGGCCTAAAGCCTAAAAGGTAAGGGTGGCATTGTAATTTGCATGTTTTATTTGGAAGCTCTACATTGGGCTACTTTTTAACTAAGCAGTAAATTATTTTACCTAGCAAGGATGAAATTGGTTCTGTACTGCAGCAACAGGGTCTAGTCTGTGGCAAGGAAAATGCATAAAAAGCAATTTTTTCTGGTGGGGGCAGACTCAGCCTTACCTGTGTATACAGGAGAGGAGAATGCAGAAAGTATAAGGGAGATGAACTTTTGAGTGTTTTCTCTTAAAAAAGTGACAAAGGCAAGGTCAAAATATCAACTTGAAGAACTGACAGCTCCAATAAGAGAGTGAAAAAAAGGAAATATTACCCAATTTCATATGGTATCCCTCAAATTAAGTTTCTGTTACACTTCTGCATCAAGAGATTAGGGTTTGAGGCAGCTCAATGCGGTGCCCAGGAGGTCTCAGGAATTTGAGCAACTTCCACACACTGTCCTTGACGAGTAGCAGTTCAAATGACCTTCCCCACCTGTTGGGGAATATCATTCCAGCACAAGATGCAGAGACCAACATAAGATACTGCCTAAAATGAGAGGTAGGCAGAAGCAGAAAGACGATGTAATAGATTCATTAGAGCTAATGCAGAAAAGTTCTCAGAGTTCAAGGCAATGGAAAATATTTTGATTTTTATTAAATATATGTATATAAATAGATGTGATTCTTTTGGTAGGAGGGATCTAAAAAACTTTTATTTCTTGAAAAGAAGGAATGAACATGCAGTTGTGTATATTAGTGCTAATAAGCCTACACCAGCTTGCTACTGCTATCATGTAACAGAACTTGAAAAGAGAGTATATGCTGTCACCCACATATCTATTTTTGATATTTCTGACTGCTTTTAGCTCTTCTGACATTCTACAGCTCAAAAAGGAGAAAATGCATTCAAGAAAGGACAAGATTCTCTTCTAGTGTTTTAGCTGCCAAATCATTTTTTCTCTGTCAGCCAAGGAAGCAATGAAGCTTCCACCATTAACCCACATGTTCTCAGGTGATAGCTGCCCAGGCCCTGTAACACATGACTTTTCTGGCTGAGCTCTTTCTGATCATCACCACTGCATGCCCTTGATTCATGGCAGTGATATCATGGTGCTGACAGGAAAAAAAAATGCAGGAATGTTGACAGTTGAAAATACCTTTTAAGGTGGAAAACCAACTTTCTGAAACAAACTTCAAAGAAACTTCCAAATTCAGACATATCAGTTTCATTTATAGCGCTTTTCATGGGTTTGCGGAAACTAATCTCTTCGCCTAACTAGATTTGTATGAGCCTTTTCTGCTCCATGTGTTCAAACATACTCCCAAGTCAAGAAATATCTGTGTTCTTTGATTGCTTTTAATCTCAGTTCTCTAAGAGCTGTTGAAAAGATGCTTTGCATCAGCCTATAGCATTTATAAGAGTCAGTGGTTAAACCAAATTTTTGTCAGATTGATCAGTTAAACTGCCAGTGAATTAAAGAACTTACAAAGAAAAAAAGCAGGAACAGTGTGAGAAAAAATCCATGCTGTTTTGATAGGGAGAGCAAAACGATCCCATGATATCAACATCCCAGTAAGATAGCACTAAAGAATTCCTTATCTACAGTAATCCATCCAGTAATATTGAAGCTTACAAAACAGTTTGAAAATGGCCAGCTCTTTGAACAGTAAGCAAGGTTGAGCAGAAAGAAGTTTGGCAATGAAATGGATGAAAAAACCCACAACAATGTCATGAAAAGTACATTCTCTGAATTTAAATTTCTGGGTCTCAAACAGAATAGAAATAGACAAAACACAGGGAATACTGTTCTTCATCCACAAAAAAATTGGTATTGAGACAATGCTCTGCACAGTGATGCCTGTGCAGTGATACCACATGAATGAGCTTCCCAGGTGTTTTCTGACATAGTCCTTGAAACCAAAACTTTATAACAGTGCCAAATTTCTCCTCAGTCTCATGATCTGTGACAGAACTCAAAGAAATAACATGAAGCTGAGTTAGAGGAGGTTTAGGTTGGATAACAGGAAAAGGTTTTTCACCCAGAGGGTGGTTGGGCACTGGAACAGGCTCCCCAGGCCAGTGTCACAGCACCAAGCCTGACAGAGGTCCAGAAGCATTTGGACAAGAGTCTCAGGCACCTGGTGTGACCCTTGGGGTGGTTCTGTGCAAGGCCAGGAGCTGGACCCGATGGTTCTGATGGGCTTCTTCCAACTCAGCATATTCTATGATTCTATGCTAATTCGAAACTTCCTGAATCTTTATGGATCTCCAAGTGTTTTCATATAAAATATAAAGAACAAAGCAAGGCTAATTTATACCAACACTTCATACCAACAGACAAATCCTCTGAACAATTATTCCCACCTCAGAAAATCCCAGAAAAAACAGTGAAGGGGCCAGTCCTACAGTGCCAGGACGTAACACCTCTGAACTCTTTTAATAGGGACAAGATATCTTGTCTGAAGACTGGACACCACATAAACACAGAGAATGATGTTAAATACAGGCTGAAAATCTATGCCATGCTACAAGAAGGTAACAAGACAGCCTCATTCCATAGATTATTACTTCCCATTTCTCTTTGTTAACGAAAATGGGGTTAATGTCACTGGCATAGTTGATGGCTTGTCTGGCTCCTGCATTAAGCCAGTGTTGAGTACTTTTAAAGCTAAAGATTTTTCTGGAACATTTTAGTTTCATACTAGGAAGAAAAGCAAATGAGAGAAGGACTAGACTCACAAAACAAGAGAAAAGTAGAGGATAAACACAGTGGTTAGAGAAGACATAAGAGAATTTTCATCATTTTCCCTAATATATTCAGAGATCTCCAATGATCCAGAAAATTCTTAATCAGTAAAACAGAGTATTTTAATCCTTACTTTTCTATAAACATCAAGAGATCAATCCATTCTTTAAAATGATCTAATATAAAATAGTAAAGTAGCTACACACACTGTAGAATTATCACAGCCTAGGGATAACAAACAAATGGACAAAATGGTCACATTTAATTGTTTTAATCAACTAATATTCATTATACACATTTCTCCTGATTTGTTTCACCATTTATACATTTTAGCAAACAAAGGAACTAATGATTAATTGCTGCATTGTTCTCTTATTCTATTGGTTAAACTGAATTAAGGGGGTGGCTTTGGTGTCCATAGATGAGCAGTTGCTTCTCTATAAAGCTTGCCACAGTGGTAATTTTTTTCTGGATGTGTTACCCAGGATGTGATAGCCAGAATCTCACCAGGACTGGAGTCAGCACCATCCTGTCACTCCATTTTGTGCCCATCTCATGGCAAAGTCCTTCAGTGGTAACTGTTTGAGACAGGCAAGCATGATCTTTAATTCCTTCAGCCTCTCAAAGTGTTTTTAATGTAGATTTAAAACCAAGAGGGAAAGTAACATCCAAAGACAATGAAAACCCCTCTAGAATTTTTGGCCCGTCTGTGCTTTGGCAGAGCCACAACACAGTACAGGACCCTGCAGAAATAAAGTCACTGGTCACACTCCTCTCAGTGCTGTGAGCTGTTTGTAAGATCCCTGTTACTTATCATCTTCTTGCTCACAGCTAATGCACACTTCCAAAATAAAACGAGAGCTTAAAAAATATCAAGCTCAGTCCAAATTAGGAAAGCACTTTTTACCCTGTTATTTTGATTGCAGCTGTGATAGGAATAGGAGTTTAATGACATAAAGGCTTAGCAGAAGGGAGTTTGGCAGATCTAGGACAAATGAAAATGATACTTGTGAATTGCATTCACCAGACCTTATGAAACAGTAAAAATACTGCTGTCTCAGAGGTTTCAATAGTGTCAGAATTCATCTCATGTTTTAAATTAAATATTTTAGTAAAGTCTAAGGAAAACTCCCTCAACAGCCATACTCACACCATGGTTCTCTATCTATTTTTCACAGAGGGCTATATTTTGGGACTGACTCAGTCATTTGTGACATTTAAAGAAAAGAATTTTAGGTAAAGCTGTGAGGTTTTTTTCACAATGTCTGTTTGCTAAGCTGAACAAAAAAAAAAAAAAGTCAAGTTAAAATCAATGACACTTCCTACTCTCCTGAAAGATAACAGTCAGGCAATAAACTACTGTGTAAAATGGTACTGTCAACAGAATGTGGGGCTCTAATGGCTTTCAGTCTTTGTTACATACATCACACCCCTTTGGAGCTAACAAAGCAGAACCAAGATGCTGAAACACAGCATTCAACCCCCCTAGTCCTGTGCAGACACCATCCCTGGAGATGAACACAACAAGAAGTAAATTTAGAACTGACATTAAGCCAATTTTACTCAAGGCTGCATCTAATCCCACTTTAGTATGTTGGAGATTGCTGGTGGGGGCTGGAATGTAACAGGGTTTTTTATTGGAAATCAAAAGACAAAGAGAAAGCACGGAACATTATCCTGTCACTGTATGACATGGGCACACACAAACCAAATAAGCATTTGACATCTGTCTGCAGCTGCTGCAGACAGGCTGGTCAGAAGCAGTACAGTGCTGCAGAAGTGGGTGTAGCAACGAGTATTTGCATAAACTAAAGATGTATCACCTAGAAGGTAAAAAGGCAGACACCATGGCATGTGCAGAGTTATGATACTCTCCCACACATAAGAAAAGAAGACTACTTTTTTTTGTCTTTTTGCTCTGGAGTCAAAAAGCAAGCTTGATGGAAAAGTTTCTTAAAATAAAGACCATACCACTAGTACTTCCCATGGACAAATACATTTAGGGAATCATTCAGTTGACAACAACAGAGAGGCATTTACTTAGACTACAAAGTTTTCAGCAAGTAGTTGGCCTTTTTGTCACTTTTTTATCCATAGGTCATAGGTGTGATGAAGATGACATTCCTGCTTCTATTTTTCGCAACAATTTATTTAGCACCTCACGTCGAGAGGGAGGAGGCCCAACCTGAAACACAGAGGGAACAGTGTCTGATCATAAAGAAGCACTGTTTTCCCTGTGAGAGTGACTGACCATTGTCCCAGATTGCCCTGGGAGGTTGTGGAGTCTCCCTCTTTGGAGATATTCAAAAGCCATCTGGACCCGGTACTGAGTAACCAGCTCTAAGGAACCCTGCTTGAGCAGGGGGGCTGGACCATCTCCAGAGTGAGTGCAGGATATATTCTGGTTTTTTAACTGATCTGCCAAGTCAGGGTCTCATTTATAAATGAAATATATCACTCAAAGATGGTACTGGGCCATGAACAGCTGGCACGTGTGTATGTTTGAGTTGAAAACAAGCAGTCTGATGGAAATTTCAAATAAGAAGGTACTCAGAGTATATAAGATTTTATGGAATGAAAGACAAAACGTGCAAGATAAAGAGATTTCTTACAAACACAGTTATTCGGATACAAAGTCTTGAGATTAAACTGTCAGTTCATGTATCTTATGAAAAATAAGAAAAGCTCAATAAAAAGCCTGATGGAACTGTTTAGCAAGTAAATTAGTGTGTCTGTTGCTCTTTCTTCACAACCACATTTCAAACCATTGTGTAAATATACTAAAATGCCACAATGAAATCCCCATTATTTATTGTCAAATGTACACTGAACAGTGAAAGAAAAATTTCTTCCTTTTCAAACTGAAATAATCTCTTAGCATGTGCCTCTCCCATTGAGATTACTTATGGAAGTTTTTAAAGACAGTCGAGTCAATTCCAAAGTATTTGTCACACATAATTATGTCTTCTCTCTGAAATTGCAAGAAAGCAAAGCTGATTATTACTTCAACATCAATCACCCTGACAATTACAAATATTTGATCCATAGGGGAAGTGGATGCATCATGTCATATTTATACATAGCTTCATGCTATTGGAAATATAAGCTGTTTACTCCCCCTGTATGAAAATTTTACTAATTAAAAGAGAGAAGAATCCCAAATGTAGTGCACATTTAACACAAGTCTGGGAATGTGGCTTCTAATTTGTTGCCTGTGAAATCACTACAGTAATATTTCAATGACTTCAGTAAAAATTGCATTCTTGGAAAATTCAGAAATACTGCAGTGTCTTACTGCATACACTAAGGTATAACAACGGAAAAATAAAGTCACTCAAAAATCTTAGCTCTACCTGGGATAAGGAACATTAAAATTCCCAGTTGAAAAAAAATTGTCCTTACCATTTGTCCTGGTTTCAGCTAGGACAGAGTTAATTTCTTCTCAGTAGAGATTACAGGGCTGTGGTTTGGATTCAGAATGCAAATGGTGTTGTTAACACACTTGTTTTGGGTTTTTCTAAGTTATGTTTCTCCTAAGTCAAGGACTTTTTTTTCTTGTCTCATGCTCTACCACTGAGGATCCAAAAAACCTGGGAGAAAGCACAGCCAGGACAGGTGACCCAAACTAACCAAAGGGCCATTCCACACCACAAAATGTCATGCCCAGTATATAAACAGGGGAATTTCCTGGAAGGGGGGACAATTTGGGGTTGGAAAGGCAAGTCTGGTATTGGTCAGCAATTTAATTGTGCATCACTTGTTTTTGCTTCTTACTAACATCATTATTATTCTAATTGACCATTATTGCTGTATTTTATTTTCAATTATTAAACTGTTCTTGTCTCATCTTACAAGTTTTACTTTGATTCTCCTCCCCATCCCTTCTCCCCTCTCTGGGGGAAAGGGGCTAGGGAGGACAGAGGAGTTGGGAGCATTGAGTGAGTTGCTTAATTTTCAGCAAAGTTTAAACCACAACATCCTTATAATCTGAAATTAAAAAAAAACAACCATTATATTGCTATAAAAAGTGCTACGTCCATATTGCATAAGGTCAAAATAAATTTGTTAGGTGCTTCAAAAATGCATTTCCATCTGTTTACAACTTATTTTCCTCTTTTATTTTGTTGTGTTTGGCTTGGGACTAATGAAAAGGGCCAATAATTTATTGACCTTATCATAATGGCACTGCATTAGATACAAGTGTCAGTTGTACTTTGTGTTTCCCTGTATTAAAATGCTCGCATTACCTGAGTTATCCTTTTAATCTAATCTCTGAAAATTTCATTTTCCAACTTCTGAAGGTTCTGATAGCTGAACTTTGACTTGCCCAAATTCACATTATTTTTGAAGGAAAACCCATTGTACAAACCTCAGTGTGAATGCAATATTAGATTAGCCTCCTCAGCCTCCTTAGCAACCCTGCACACACACCTTAACCATAGCTAGTACAGAGCTGAATTTTAAGCATATTTTCTCTTTTGAGAAGGCGATAAAAGTAAAACTTTTTAACTTTTCACTTTTCTATCACAGTCGTCCACAGGTTGTATCTCCAAGTCTTCTAGAACTGCTGTAGTCTGGCTCCCTTACCATGGATCTCCTAGACTGGTACAGACAAATCAAGCCAGGTTATTTGGCATTAATTCTGATCGTCCAGACTATCTGAATATTCTTTAGAACTATGAAATACAGTAGATTACAGTTAGAATTTTGGTGTGATTATAAACTGGGGGACTAAAAAAATGCTAATGTTCTCCATCCAGCTAAAACTGTCATATAATACTTGAATATAACCAGGTAACAATATTTTTTATGTACCAAGCAAGCAAAAATGAAATAACACAGCACTTATGCATTTAACTGTGAATACTACACAGGTTTTTATTATTTCTAATAGATGCTATACATTACTTCAAATATGTAACACTGAATGCCCTCACATGCTATGCCAAAAGCAACATTCATGATAGAATTTCTATTCCTTCAAAAGATTCCATTGAGGTGCCGCTAATGAGAAATTCTTCTTGTTAATGCTATCATGTGGAAATATTCCCAAAATAAATGCAATGCACAAAATCTAAAAATAAACAGGTGATTTAAAATTCTATTTAGTAGATGATATTCTGAAAGTTTAAAAACCTTTGTCTTAAACTGCTTGTCCAATCCTCCTCTCTTTCCCTGGCTGCTTCCTCACACCAAAGACAACAGCTCCCATCTATGATATGAAGATATTTAGGCACATCAAGATGTTTATTCTCTTTTGAGACACTGTCCTTATAAAAAGCTGCTGATTGTCCTAAATCTGCAGGTATCTGAACTGATATTTCTAAAGCAAAAACCAAGAAAACATAAACACAAAGCTTTTAGATGGTGTCAGAGATCTCCTATGATGCCACAGAAACATTTTTATACCACGGCATCAGTCTCAGGTGAATCATGAACTCTGCATCAGTTTCAGTCTCATTTTCCTACCTTTCAGATAAAGGGAAATGTCACAGACAAATCTGTATAGGACTTTAACTTCAGGATTTTCAGGTTGTCACAGGTATTACAAAACTGTATATATTTTGTTTATTTTCTTGCTATTTTATTTTATTTGTATTTATTTTAAACTTTGCTGAATTCAGGGGAACAGGAGGAAAACCAAGCTCAAGCTCAAACCCAGCTATTCAGGAGAACCTCGTAAAAGACTGAAAATATATGGTCCATGAGAATAAAATAGTTTGCTGAGAAATTTAACATCAGACCAAACTGCCAGAAGAGCAAAAATCTCTTTTAAGAATGGAAAAAAACCCCAGCAGAACAAATGAAAGAGAATATGGGGGAAATAGGAGCAGTTCCAGGGACACATAGCATTCTGTTGTCTTAATTGTTCTGCCTATTATTCTGTAAACACTCCATCAAATGCTCTCCATGGTTATCAAGCATATGTTTTGAATGCATTATGTGAAAGAAAAAGAAGCACATGTTTCCTTTTCTATTCAGAGAAATATGCCAATATTCATCTTATTGTCACAGCCTTGCCAGAGCTCTCCTTTGGCTGGGAACTCAACCATGCAGCTTTCTTAGACCCCAGTCCATTTGACCTCTTCCTATTAAGTTCTTCTCTGTTTTTTACAGGTTATAATGCTGGCACTTCTTTAAGACTTCCTTGTACTTTTCCTCTGCCCACCTTCTTTCCCATTTCTGATTTACACAGAGACCCCGACCTTTGCAACTCCAGTACCTCATCTATTTCTTCTGCATCTCCAGGAGTGATTAAGGATGGTCTGGGTTGTGGGTCCGGGAGAGCTCTAACGTCAGGGACAGTGAGGTCCATCTACACCCAAACTTGAACAAGAATTATCTCAGTAAGATCCTGTCTGAATTAGTTCCCTCCTGCTCTACACAGGGATGGCAGCACCAGTTCTGCCACAGAAAAAACGTGGAGGGCACATCAGACCAAAACGCACCTCCTGCCTGCACAGAAACACTCTGAGGGGGAAGAAAGTCCTACCTGCTAAAAGGCATTGGAACACATACTAACAAAGCAGGAAAAAAAAATATGGACGAAATGGAGTTTGTTGTTTATTGGGTATTCCATTTGCTTTTTCTGAGGACACACACAACCTGTTAGCAGAAGTTTTTTTCACATAAAACCTCATCAAGAAAAGGATTTAGGAGAAAATCCCAAAACTCACTTACGTCTGACCCAAAATTCATTTAGTCTTTGTGCTCTTTATGCTCCAAATTTTGCTGTTCCAAAGTACTCTATGGAAAGGCCATCTAGAACAAATGTTCATTTCAATACTAATCTGATGTGGAAATATAAAATGTCCATGCATAGAAAACCCAGCCTCAAAGAGAATTTTAAATAGCTCCAGGACATCACTTGTCCAGAATTCAAATATCTCAGTCACTCTTTTTTGTCAGAGGTTTGAAAATCTGTTTCTGATGATAGACAGCGGAAAAATAATTGTTTCTGATTCTCACAGGGGAGAAAAAGCTTTGGATCCATCTTGCAGCACAGAAAATAATGTTCTAGAGAAGAAAACATTCAAAGTAGGTTTAAAATACTCTCCTTGCTTCTGTAATAAGCAGTTGATTGCCAGACTACTGTGCAACCACAGGAATGTTGGACAGCTCAGCTCTCATCCATGATCAGCTGCACAAAACTGGTAGGGAAGGAGGGAAATGAGACCCTGAGCAAGGTCACTCCTTTACAACACATTAGCTTTGAACAAAAATTTAACCTGTATTTCTATTTTTATACACTCCTAATTTATGACTTAAACCACATAAATTTAGAAAATAATGTAAAACAACTGTAATATCTCCCTAGAATTAATTGTGCAATATATGTTTCTCAATGCTACAGTCAGTGACAGAAAAACAATGAGCTCTGGTCTCACTAATTTTCTTAATGTCATAATAACTTGGAAATTCCTTCTTTGGTACCACCATTCCTTTTTGAATTATAAAAATTATAGC
>WAAE01035591.1:0-11205 GCA_013400495.1 Nicator chloris | reverse complement strand
AATGTGAATGAGCTGGGAATTTGAAAACACTCAAACTGATAGAGTGAGTAATTGCTTATCTGAAGGGAAGGGTGTGAAACCCCATCCCTGTTACTGAGCTCGAGTGCAAAAACTGAGTCTGTTCAGCACAGGGAGGTGCAAGTCCCAGCAGGATGTCGGGGTTTCCCCTCTTCTAGCTCACCCTCCTGCTCTGGTCAGGCCCCTTTTAGTCCAGAGCAGGAAGAGGTCCCCCAGGAGCAGCCCTCCAGGGATGCTCTAATTGCAGATGGCAATGGCACTGCTGGGTCAGCTCCTCTTCCCGTCCTGTCACTTCGATTAATTTTTGCAAGAATGTTCTCCAGCCTCAAAGCTGATGATTTAAGATTAGCCTGGGTCAAAAAAAAAAAAAAAAAAAAATCTCTGATACATTTCAAGATAGATGGATAGGAGCAATCCTCTGGTGCAGAGGATAGGGCATTTCCAGAGGAAAGAAATGTTACATTCTGTGTTTGTTATACAAGGCAACAATTTTTAAAAGTATAAACTGTTTGTTTCAGTATGAAGAGAAAACTACTCTGTTTAATAGTTGCTTTCCACTGATATTCTCATTAGAAGAGGGATATCACCCTCTAAAGGGTAAAAAATAATGAGGAATGTGCAGAACAGACAATGGAGCTTTTTGGTGGCAAGGTGCTAACTGGTGAAAATGTAAATGCCTGACCTTTAGATTTCTGTATGTCTTTGTTTTGAAAAGGGAAGATGTTACATAATTTCTGATGGAATTGATGAACTATAATGGCTGTAGAGACAAAAGCATGAAATCTGTGAAAAAAAGGTGACAATCAGGCCGCTGAAGAAATACATTTAGTTTCTGTTTTGTCAGAAGACTGGAAACAAGAAATAATCATAAATGTTATTGTTCCCTCTCCAATAATTTCATTTTACTGATCTTTCAAAAGCTATATTAAAGCTTCAGTTGTTATCCATCCATCAGAAACATTTAAAAGTGCAGGTAAACTCTGAATTCTTCCTCTAAAACAACTGAACCCTACAGAATTGCTAACTATGTTCAGGAGGACGATTCTCCTGAAGATTATTGTCTCCTAGGAGATAATGATCATCTTCATTTTCACACTTCTAGAAAATTCTCAGTACCTTACAGAATCACTGAACTAAGAAATTAATTTCTATTGCTTGTATGAGAACAATAATGTCTCCAGACTCACTGATTTCAAGTAGCCCTTTGAGTACTGATGTCTGCATCAATTTGATTTTTTCACATGTAAAATTCTAACAAGAAAAATTGCCACGTGCTTCAAGTTCTTGATTTTCATCTAAAAAAGTGTTGTAGTTGATTTAGGCTATAAATTCTTCATGTTGGTGCACGTCATTTGGTGTAAATCACAGAAATATTACAATAATTATATTACAGAAATATTATAACAGATCCATGCTCACCAAATTTTCTTGCTGCTACAAGAATCCACCCAGATCCTGTGTACCTGGAGCTGCCAGGCTCTGTCTCTTCTCCTAAATATCATGTTCTTTCCACTCATATTACCTGTGAAATAGGCACTGGTCCCTCTTTGCATCCTAGCATGAAATCCATGATGAGGCATAACGTAAACTAACCAAATCTCAGTGTTAGGCTGCAAATTTTGGGTAATCTTTTCACTTAGTGTGTCACTCACATAATCATTGAGGTGAAAGAAATCTTCAAATAAAGAAAGCATGCCTAAAAGGCTAATAGCTTGGATTGTAAACCTTTTCCTCCAGTGGGTATTTGATATAAATAATGAATCATAAACTGCTTTATAAATGGTGCTGGAGATGGGTTGAGTATTCAGTCTGTCCTCCTTGAGAAGTCACATGTGAACAGTTCTTAATTTTCAATCTCAGATTTTTTATTCAGAATTACTGAATGGATTCTCATGTAAACATATTTCAGTCTGCTGAAGAGTTACAAATGTGATTTCAATATCCAGCTGCTGTGTGATTTGTTACTTTCGGGATGTGGTGTTGGCTCTCTGTTTTGTGGTTGGATGAATGCAGCTCTAGCAAAGCCTCAAGAAATATTATCAGAGCTACAAACATTTTTAAAAAGCTGATAGAGGAAGGCTGGCTGAGTAAGGGATCTTTAAATATTCTATTCTGGGTTTCCCGAGCTGAACTTTGCTAGAGGCATTGTTACAAGGAGAAAATATCCTGTATAATATTTAATGTGGTGAAATTTAAAGCATATGTATGCGTCTGCATTTCTGTGTCAGGACTTAAGCCTCAGGCATTGAGGACACCTCTTCAAGCCCTTCTGTTAAATCCATTAAGCATTAGCCTCTGCAGTGCTCTGCTAATCATCTCCAAGCTTGGAAAGCTAAAGGTGATAAAACATGAAGGAGGAAAGAGTTTGCCAAGCAATTTAACTCTGTGGACATAACTCACATCATCATGTCACAGATATTGGTATTGTTCTGGAATTGTGCTGTCTGTGCTCAGACACTTTGGGTACGAATGTTACTTTGTTTTGTCTTGGGACAAAATTCTGGGAGTAGGCAAATGATTTTTAATAGGATAAGATATGGTTGATGATGTTGCCAAAAGCTGAGGAAAGAGATGTGCTAGGATCTACTTACTTATAATTTACTGTGAGAAACTAATTCTACTTCCCTGTGTATACTATTAATCTCTCCTTGAATTTATCTCCTTAGAAAGTTTATGAGTTTGTTTACTGATCTGCTTAATGCAAATTTCTGCTGAGCTTTCAAGTTTTTTCTTTCCTGGACTGGTGCAGTACTTAAAGGGTGAGTAGGGCTCAGGCTTGGTGCAACTGTTTGCATATGAACACATGTGCTCTTTTAATTAAAAAAAGACCTTTTTTTTCCATTTCCAAGGATGGTGGGTTTTTCCACCTGTATAAAACATTGTTGAGTATTTGCCACTGTCCAATCTGTAGAAGACTGAAATTTCATTAAAACTGAATATTTTGGACTTATGAGCTTTCCTTGAAGGCTTTCAGAGTTGCTATTGTACACACAGCCAGCTTGTGCAGAATTCTTCTAAAACCAGTTATACTGGAAATCAGATATAGATTTTTTTTTTTTTGAAGAAACTTACAAGAAAATGATACATGCTTCTTCAATTCTTCCTGCATTTTTCATACCAAAGGTACTGAACTTTCATAAACTCATTGTGAGGGAATCGCTGTATTAATTACTGAAATTTAGCAGACACTGAAATGTGATTTAAGTCCTGGATTGCATTACAATACAAGCCTTACTGGGTGGATTGGCATTCCAACAGTTTCTAGCAATTTACTAGAAAACTTCTCTATCTTATTCCTTTGAAAGCTTTAAGTCAGAGAAGGTTTTGAGTTGCAGATGCCTTAAAATTTTGAGAATTTTGAGAAAAATGTGTGGGCAAGTGTTTCTGTTGGTTTAAATACGAGTGTTGATTGACTCCCTGTGCAGCTTCTAGGGGTGTGTTCCCATTTGCATGTGCAATGTCAAAAGCACATTCATGCTTTGGTAGGCAAAATGAGATCTAGGCAAGCCCATGAAACCAGGCTGCACCATCCCCTTTGAGATGACAAAGTTCTTTGCAGATGCTTCATGAAGCAATGCATTGTTTATTACCTTTTGCTTTTATAGACCTTTTTATGTTCTCCCTGTTTTTCTGCAGAAAAAATGATGTTATTGCAAGACTTCTCATCTTCCTGAAGATTATTCAGCCTGCGTTGTATGATTTGAAATAGAACTGGAAACCAATAGTGTTGCCCAAATGCAGAAACCATTTGCTGAGACATTTATCAGTGACAGGGCACACTATATTCAAAGATAAACCTCAGGAAACCCTCACTACAGAAGACCTGTATGGTTCTCCTTCACAAATGTAGCCAGCAGGCAAATGAGCAAATCAGATTGTTAGAGAAGGCCTAGACACAAAGCTGCTGAGTAATGATTTATTGCAGTTAAAGTTTTTCTTTGTTTTTCAGATTTGAATGATGTTTTTAATTTTGTGTGTTTTATGTCATACCACTCACATATTTTTGTTTGAATAAATCAGGATAAACCCTAAGGAGACTTTTATTGCTTCGAAAGATGTTTTATGAGTAAGGTTATTCTTGTGATCACCTTTCTGCTACTTGTGGTTATCACTGCAGTATGTGAATGCTTCACAAATATTTATCTTTGCATTCCCTTGCCAGATCTGTCTGGGCCCTGACAAGGACAGCATTAACCCTGCCTGTTTCAGCATATGAATGCTGGCACTGAAAGTCATCCTACCTGGGCACTGGAAATCACTCAAACTGGATTTTAATGCTCTGGCCTGCACTATCTAACAGCTCTGAAACCCAGCACTGCCTGTCCAAACACAGATTTCTGAATTCACAGCATAGCAATAGTCACAGGCAGAGACAGCCTGCACAAAGATATTAAGATAAATATTAAAGTCTTTAGCAGCCTGTGAGTAGTTGCATTTTTGAAGCATCTGAGTTGACCAAAGCTGTCAAAGTCCTCGGTATAATTTAGTGCATTGCAAAACATTTTACCTTATTTTACCTCTTCTGCCCCTATTTAATATATTTTTATGTTGTGTTTTATTTTTGTGCACTTGGTAGATGTATGTAGATGTTTCCTTTTGGCCATCTGGGAAAGAATCCTTGATTGTTACTACCTGGAATAACTCCACTGGCAACATCTTGTGATTTATACCCCTTTTTAGCTTGTATTTTCTTACTGACAGGGGAATGCAAAAAATAGGGGAGAGCTTTTGACACTTTGGGCATCGACATTTCTGCTGGAGGAGGAAATATAGAGTATCCTGGAACTGGCCATGCAGTGCTGTTTAAATACTGGAGGCTTTGACTGTCTTTGAACTTATAAAGAGTTACGGATTGCATTTTATTATCATACTTTAGTATCTAGAAACAGTGAGGAAGCAAATTCCTATAGAAGTACTGTCTCCCTTGCAAGTGCAAAATGAAATTCTTTTATGCTGTGACTGAGCATAGCCCAAATAATTTTAAGCTACTGATCGATTTTTTTCTTGCTTCCTGTAGGCTCTTTGGTTTAATAAAGAGTTTGAGCAGTGGAGTGCAGAGCAACTGATTTTATCCTGTGATTAATCTCATATATGACAGTTGAGGGATACTTCTGGCTTTTTCCCCCCATATTTTTTCCACAAAAACCTTTCATTTATTCATAGCTGTCTCCTAAATGACTACACAGATGACTAGATGCTGTTTCTAATATTCCTTCTTCCACAGTGTGGCCAATAAATCCGCTGGTAATTACAGGGAGCTTCCTTTATGAATGTTTCTAAAATAACTTGATCGACAGCTGTTCCTCCACCTGGTGACACCCAGAGACAATCATCCATTTGAAGTGCACACCTTCAGTGCCACTCACGAGGATCTGCAGAGAAAGGGCAGTGCATGCCCTGTTCTGCAGGTAGAGGCTGAGGAACAGAGGGATTGATTTTCTAAGGGTCAAGCAAGTGCCTGGCAAAGCAGGGGTTGGAATATTTTTCTCCAGCTCATGAGCTCGCTTTCTGAACAATGAATTGTTCTTGCTCTCCTGGGTGGGAAGTGTGGGCACTGTTTGTAAATCATTTTCACTTGTAGACGTGTGTGTGTTGGAGGCTGGAACTTTTGCAGAGGGAATTTAGTCCTAACAAGTGTGACATTGCTTTTGTTAGCTGCATTTCTATGTCTCTCTAGGTATAATCCAGGGATTTTCCTTCATGGCGAATTTTTCCTCTCTCTGAGCCACAGTAGAAAACCACTGGTGTGGACTAAGAAGTAAAAATGGTATTTTTGTCTCTGTTTTGTATTTTACTACTGCTTCCTGGATGGCTCTGTAGTTGTTTGGACATTCTGGATCATTGCTCTGGCTCATGTATTTCTTTGCAATAAATGGTTACTTAAACCCTTACCATTGCTATCCTTGTGGTAAAATTTAATTCCTTTATACAGTTTTTTATCCAAATATGACCACCACTGCATGGCAAGAAATGAGATGAGGTCTTCTCCAGTAAATCGTCTGAGAGTAACTATCTGCCATCTGACCAGAAACCACTCTGCTTCCTGTAAATTCACATTTACTCATCTTTGCAGATTCAACCCACTGAAAACTGACAGTAGAATTTTGGGTAGCTTTAATTACTGATAGAAAATACTATCTTAGGATCTACTAAGATTGCATAACCTGGAGGTGTGCAACAGTCGCCTGTCTTGCACTCAAGAATTTCCACCAGTTCACCTCTTTAAAGTCTGTCCTTCACTTACTTGCCTTTTGTACTCTCAGAGGTCTTGTTTGGGCTGAACTTCCTATCTGGAACCACAAGAACTCAGCACCAAGCAAGTGAAAAAATGACCAAATGCCTCCTGCTTTTCTGCTCACCTTCCTCTGATTGCTCCTTCTGTCACTGTCCTACTCCAGGACGTAGCAGACTTGTGAATCTGACATGAGGCAGGAGGGCAGAGCTGGAGAAAATCGGCAGCAAGGAGACGTCCAAAGATAAAGTACAAACATAATTTCAATCCAACCCAGCCTGTCTGTTGCTTGTAACAAGAATGGATATATATAATGTGCATAACCTTCATGTATCTCCAGTCATTTCCCCACAACTCAATTCTGAGAGGAATGATGCTTAAATCAATGTGATTAGGTTCAGCTCCTGGCTCTGCTACAATCTTTTTGTGAAACTTTGCCCAGATTTTCATTGTTCCCATTTGTCTCCACTAAATGGACAGTGGTAGCTTTTTGCCCATTTACAAAGTAAGAATAAAAATTTCAAAAGTGGCAGACTTTTAGCAGCAGACGTTTCATTGAAAACACAATTCCCATTAGATTTTTCCCAACATTTTGGTTGCCAAAAGATGCAGGTAGGGGGGTTTTGATATTTTTAAAGTTTTAACAAATATTAGGTTGCTGATCCTAGAGAAAGTTGGGAAGATAGTTGTTTGGGGATCCTGTGAATACTGCAAAGCCTCATTTTTAGGCACTTAATGAAGTGGGAATAAGGCTCAGACAAAAATAAATTGCTTGAGCTGTAGGAAAACACTCCATGTCTGTTTGTCTACCCCAGGGATCAATACTGGATGAACACAGGTAAACATCTCCATTAATGACCTGCTTGATGGGCCACGGTGAGCCCAGCAGGGTTGCAGACACTAAACTGGGAGTGGCTGTGTCACCAAATGGTGGTGCTGCTGTTTAGAGGGATCTCAAGAGGCTGGGAAAATGGGCTCCTGAGCTCAACAGAGCAAAGCCCTGGACCTGGTGAGGAATAACCAGTACAGATCATGGGGTGTCTGGCTAGAAAGAGCTTGGCAGAAAAGGGCCTGGGGGTTCCTGGTGGGCACCAAATTGAGTCCAGCAAAGGGCAGTGAAGATGATGAAGAGAACTGGAGAATCTTAAATATGCAGGATGGTTGGAGAGAGCACCAGAACAGGTTGCCTAGAGAAGCTGTGGACTCTCCATCCTTGGATATATTCAAAATCCCAATGGACATCGTCCTTGGCAACTTGCTTTAGTTAACTCTTCTCCTAGCAGTGTTCTCCATAATCTCTAGAGGTTCCTCCAACATCAACATTTACATGATCCTGTGGAACTGATGAAGAATGGCTGAAGTGGTTGGGGTTGTTTTCTATTTGGTGCAGTCTAGGAGAGTGGATCCTTGTAGCCTGGTGCCTTAACTCACTCATGACAATTTCATGTGTCTAAGCCCACAGTGTCCTTAATCATACAGTCAATTTTGACAAATTTATGTAAAGTCTTTGATGTGAGAATATGTTTTTTTATTTGTGGGGAATATGGCTCTGAACCTTCCCTGAGCCATTCACTGACACTTCCTCACGAACTCTCAGATCTTATTGTGATGAGCAGATCCAAATCTTCATGTACTCTCACATTTATTTTGAAAATATGCATTGAAAAGTTTAAGCTTCTATTTTTTTATGTACAGTGTGAGCATATTTGTGTGTGAACAGTGGTAGACATGCAGAGCTCAACGTGTAAGTGTGACCTCTGGGGCGTTCTGCTTTGGCAGGATGCTTCTCCCTGTTGGAATACTTAATCCAGCTACGTTTGCAAAGCCAGTTGAGAGGCTTGGATGGAAGGTGAAACAAAGCTGCAAAGTATCACAGTGACATGATATTTACTCTTAAGCTAAAGGGCTCTGAACAGGAGAACCCGAGGGATCTTTTTTATGACAAAAGCAACATTTCATTCCAGGGTTTTTGCTAAGCTTACACATCTCATACCTGAGCACTTTGCAGGCCTTGATGGTATAATTGCATCTGCAGATGATGAAAAGAAACAACTTATCCTGCTGAGAATATCACAAACAGATGCTGAATTGACAGGAGATTACAATACATTGAGCCTTTGCAGTTTTTACCAAAGAGGACATGAAATTGTTGAGACCACACACTATTACATTGGAGAAAGCATAGCAAGAATACGTATTTTCCACAGTTGTGGAGTTTATTCTCCTAAGCCAGTTGAAGTGTACATACTGAAATATATCCACTCTGCTAAGAAAGAAATTGGTACATATAATACATCAAACTTTCTGATTTACATTATTTTCAGCCAAATGATTGTTCATGTGAATTCCCCTAATGCCTGTAGCACAAAGTTTGGTCATACAGAGTTGTCCACGAGGATTTAGCTTGGAGGAGTTGAAACTGATGGAACAGTCTGGCTACAAAAGAGAAAACTTCATACTTCCAACCCTATTAAAGCTGTCTGTTGATGTCAGATTCACATGCTGCTTTTTCAACTCATACTAAGGCTAGTTATTGATTTCAGCACAAGGAAGGGGAAGAACAGCAAAGGCAGTATTAAAGGAGATGTCTGCTGCACAAGTGCCTCTGTCTGGTTAGGACTTGAACACTGTAGGGGCTGGAAACTTTGGTACCATGTGCAGGGTCAGAAAAGCACAGATTGAAGCTGAAAGTCAGTGGGTGATTACGATGAGACACTAACAGCTGAAAAATGTTTAAAGAGAAATATCCAAAACCCGTACTAATTTATCTGTGCTCAGCCTGTACTAATAGAAACTGTTCTGCATATTACATACAATTCTCAACATTCACGCTTCCTGTATCTCAATAAATCTGATACAGCTTTTCACAGCCTGGTAATTTGCATTTATTGGCATTCCTGTCCCCTTCAACAAGGGGTGCCTTGCTTTATGTACCCATCACAAGAGAGAGGTGAGAACTTAAAAGACTGTTCTAGATTAAAGCCCAGTATAAATTAACTTGCTCAAAGACACCACCAGTCACCTGCTTCTTGCAGCTTTCATTAAGGAGCAGATCCCTCTTTGGAATGCAGATTTGATAACAGCTAATTAGTTTATGTAGCTAATCTTTTACAGAGTCTTTCAGGTTATGAAGATAAACTAAACAGGATGAATAGGAAAAAAACATCTACAGCTCACTGATAATAATCTACCCCTAGACATTTTTCCCAGCTTAATGTGCATTGAGACATCTTTCAAAGCCAAATACTGTTGGAACAGCTGAGAGAAGCCTTGAATAGTGATTCACATCTGACTACTTTGGACTTAAGTACAGAAGGGCTGCTTACTGTAAGATGCTTTTCAGTGTTGGAATTGGGGGCTAGGAGAGATCAGTGGGAAAGAATGATCCAGGCAATTCTAGGGAGGCAAGAAGTAACCTGATTAATCTGTCCTGTTGTGTCATGGCAAGAATGAGTGCTGTATTCACCTCTGTGAAGGCAATTTTCAGCTGAGTGAGATGTGGAGATGGAAAAGCCCATTTACAGCGAAAAGGATCAGAAGAAATTTTTTCAGCTTGCTGTTACTTAGGTTTACATGACACCAGTGAGATTTCAATGAACCTTCTCACTATCAAAATATTTTGTTCCTTTAGTAACTCTCTCTTCAGTCTCTTCAGTCATTAAGTTTAAACCACTCTTGGTTTTAAAAGAAAATAATTCTGTTTTTCCAGTGCGTTTTATTTGTAGTTCCAAGCGAAGCAAAATCAAATCAGCTTAAATATGGCTTTTTTTTTTAAACATATGAGCAAACAAATAAATAATTCTTCTTTGTATGTGCTCAAGCACTCTAGGAGTATGTTTATGGTTCCCTTTGTACACACAAGTATTTTCAATCTGAGGTGTTTTATACTTTCAAATCCCTGAACTAGTCCTACTTGCAGGTCTGTATCTTCTGAAAATTTGCTCTCTGAAAAGAACATTGCAGATTTAGAGTCAGTGTGGTCCTAATGTGGCACTGAAAGTCAGGAATTTCTGAATTCTTTAGGAATATGAACCAACTCATTAAAAATAATGAGATAGTAAAAATAAACCTGTCGACTATTCTGCTTGCTTTGTCACTTGTTAAGTCTACATTTTAAAGTTCCTCTCCACAACCAAGAAAAGCTAAACACGTTTTTCCAGCATCAAAAGATGTGTGACTCTAGAGGCTGGCTGTTTTAAAAAGAAAGAATGGGACCAAAAAGCAAATTGGTGAAAATGGAAAAGGATGCAATAACATTAAAAATGAAATTTATGGGAGAAAGCTCCTTTGTGTGGTACACAGTTGTGGGTGGAATTCAGCTGGCATTCACTGTATGTGGATATTTTGTTTATTAAGCCAGGACCATGTGTACAGGAAGGGGACAACTGATGCAGATGAGGAAGTGACAGTTGTGTGTAAAAGTGTGCATTCAATCTGTGTTTTATTCAATGCTGTCAGAGGATGGCTCGGTGAATGGCAGAGCATCTGTCTTTTTAAGCATAATTAAATTCTCAGTGATCTGCATCTCAGATCTGTTCTCTTGATAATAAGCTGTTCTGTGGATGTGACATCATCCATTGAAACTGCTTAGAACATCACACAATTATTAATATATTATCACTAAATTGATAGTGAATGGTTTCCCAAGTCATAAAATGAAGGACCAGACTATTTCACAATAAAAAGGATGTAAAATAGCTAATTACTCGGACTGAATTGCCTAAATGATTTTGTTCTGCACTTTGTGTGTTAAACACTGACAAATGAGGGCAATTAATACAGTACTGAAGTCCAGAGTGTGCAACTTACAGCACATAGTGCTAAGAGAAGTTATTTCTTCTTGGTACAGTTGTTTTTCACATCCAGTCTCAGGTATTAGGGCCCACCTGTTTGCATTTCAGCCAAGATTCCAACAGTATATAAGTAAAATGATTTTATTGTGCCCGTGCTGGCCC
>WAAE01035586.1:0-23291 GCA_013400495.1 Nicator chloris | reverse complement strand
TTCTTTTTGCAGATGCAAAACTCTGCAAAACAGGTTACAGAAAAAAATGTAATTTATGTCAGATCTAGTTTTTGGTATTCTGTTTTCTTCTTCCTAAGGAGAGCTAGGTTTGATTAAGAAAGGGACCAGTCAGGAAGAATCTACTTTACCCTGTCTCTATGTAGGACTGGGTAATTTTAAGACCAAAGTACCTTAAAGAAAGTGAGTTCTTTATTTGATTTTCAGTATTTTGGCATCCTAGCATAACAGGGCATCAAGACCTGCCAGGAATATGGACAGCAAGTGCCCACCATCACCTACACCCCAACGTCTGCACAACTCACAAAACCAGCAACAATGCAGTTTAATGAAGACCATGAGATCTTGTTGGTTGACTGTGACAAGGATGACAAACTAGAAATAAGGAAGGGGACCTGAAACAAGACAGCCAAGCATGAGAAACCAGAATGGCATTTAATTCTCTCTGACCCTGATCCAATACAAGCAGTTTTAACATATTAACAATACACAGAATGGGCAAAAACAACAAACCCACCCAAGAGTGTGCCATTGAAGCAGCAACTAGGTATATTTTCAGCTGTTTTGGTACTGTCACCTGAACACCTTCCTTAGGTCAAGCACATACCTGAGTGCTTCACATACACTGCTGAATGAATGTCTCAACAGTAAACTTAAAAAATTACCATTACAAAGTATCAAAACTCTTCACAGTTTCTTTGGAGCTAACGTCTCTATTTGTGCTGAATTTTATTAAATATTTATTTTACTTTTATTTTTACTTTTCTATAGGTTTCAGTTTTACCATCTGGAGTTGGTACAATAGATTAGAAGGGGGATGAAATCAGGATTCCTCCCTGGCCTGGCTTTGAAAGCAGAAGGACAGGACCCTAAAAGAACTACACACACCACAGTACACTATGAGTGATCCCAAAATGCATTCATGGAGAAGAGGGAAAAATGGGCCACAGAGCACCTAATTTTCCAAGTTTTCTACCCATGACAATTATACCAGAAACTCTCCTCACACATGAAATGGCCAACTGGGCACCTACATGAGCTTTTCTCTGTCCTTTCATACATGGGGCACCCACTCAGGGCTCAAGACACCAATATTGCCAAGTAGCTTTAAGCAACACCCCATGTCCTTAGAAATAAAAGAAACATCCTACTATTTAATCAAACATTTAGAAGTAGCTGAAAAACTAAAAAGAAATCTGCCTTCCAACCCACAAGGGAAGAAGCACAGTCACAAATGCAGTACCTGTTCTCCACAAAATAATTACCTCTGTCCTTCACACTGAGCTATCCCAAATTCAGGGTATTAGCCCTTAGTCTTGTTTCCCATTGCTCAAGCTTCTCATTTATTCTGTCAGCCCTAGTCTTCTTTTCCTCTGGGCTTATCTTCTAGCATCCATCTCTCTCCACCTTTTCCACTTTCACCCCATACAGTGAACTGGTTTCTTCCCTTCCTGTCCTTTGATTCTCCATTTAATCTTAACCACCACACAACTAGAATATTTTATTAAAAATAGTCACCAGAATTAATAGATTCCTCACAGACTTTAAACAATTAAAAACTGGTATTTATAAAGACAGTAATGAGTCAATCCTGATAAATTATTCTAGGTATTCCAATAAAAGATTAATACAGTTTCTAAAAATAAACATAAGTAACAAGGCAAACACAAAACCCTAGAAAATCACAATTAGAGTTACCTTCTGTTTGTTGTATGCTAATAAAAGCTTACGATATTTTTCTTGAAATTCTGAAACCTAAAAATAAATACAGTTATATTAAGCTTCACATAATTACATTTATGCACTTAAGCAAAGAAGTGATAGAAAAGAACCACTTCACAGTATGCAAAGTTTTGGGTCTTTTAATAGACAGTTAACATATCTTCTTTAAATCTCTTAAAAAAAATTCTAAACTATTCTAAGTTATTATTATTGATAGACAGTCTTATAAAGTTAATTTAATCCAATATGACCTACAGTAGAGCTGGTAGATTTATTTCACTGAAGTTATATTTTAACACTATGTCAAATAAAAAGGTAAAGACATTAGAAAGCCAGTTTAGCTGCAGTGTTTCTTACTCATCAGTGCTAAGCAAACACATAAAATCAATGGCAACATAAAAAGTAATCTGTCTTACTGGCAATTATAATGTGCCTTGTAAAAATACCCTGTTAATTAAAAAATAATTGTTATACACGCTGTCTGGTGGTGTGTAAGCACTTCTTATGTCCAAATGAGGATCATAAACCATGACAAGTTAAAAGTAAAAATGACAAGGTAGGCAAGACAAGAGCTTGAGGAACAAATTACCATAGGCAGTAACTTCTAAATCTCTCGTCTCACACATAAGAAAACTGCCAGGACATCTGTAGGAATAGAGACAACCAAGAAGAAACACTCCAAGAGTATAAACCCATAGAGGAGTATCCAACTTAAACAGTTACTTTTTATTCCCTGTGAAGGAACCTGGGAGGTTCCCATTGAATACTCATCAAAGGATCAGGTGTGTCTTCGGAACAACTGATGGAAGAAATGTCCACTTAGAAAGTGATGGCTCTGACCTGCCTCCACTCACTCAGAAATGAGTTCTTGGGTCTAGGAGAAACCTGAATTTGTCAGTTTAGTGCTCAGTACCAGTCAAAAAGTAAATCAGGTCTTACCAGTGGTTTAAAATGGAATGGGGGCATCATCATTCCCCTTTAAAAAATGCATGTTCCTATATCCCGAGTCTGCTTAACATCTCAGAAAGGACAGAGTAGGTCTGAAAACAGTTCAGATTAATCAGAGGTGTGCAAAAACTTCAGTAAAAGAATGACCACATAGAATATGAATCTTCACGGCTGAAAAAAAAATAGCTGAACAAAGGATGCATCAGCAGTCTAAAACTAAAGATTAGCACAGATCTTGTGCATGAAAACAGATACTTTTCCCTCCAGAATTAGATTCAAGAGTAAGGAATTAAACTAACAGGTTAAAACCTGAAAAATTAAATAATCATCATGCAGGGAACAACCTGTGGACCTCCAACAATGAGACAGATGTTAAAATTCAGGAAACGACCTGACAATTCTGTGGGGAAAAATATCCACCACAAGCTTCTGAATGCAGAGGATCAACACCAGCTTGAGAAATCCCTGTGCCATAAGTTGTTGAAAGCTGGGAGGCTCTTCTGAAGTTGTATCACTACATCCAGCTCTGCTCTCATGCTTTCCCAAGCTCCCACCGATGTGACAAGATATTAAATTAGATAAGAGATTAGATAAGATGCTCTTATGTCCTTTGATGCTGGACAAGTTCTGAACATATCCCAGTGCCTTCTCTACACTTCAGTATGTTCCCAACAGGTTATCTCAGGCTACAGAAAACCTACTTCAGCCTGGAGAGGTTGACCCCTCTTTTTTCCTTCCTTTGGCACATTATGGAAGTTTGCATTCCCATGTGATTGGGGGTGTGCTTCCCTGCATTTGTTCAGTTTACAGAGTAACTGTTGACCCTGCTGTTAAAAAGTGTGTATGGAAAGACTTCCTTACACAGAGGAAGAGAAAGGCTTCATGTTTATCTTGTGTCACTTCTGCATCTGAGGAGGAGCACTGCTCAGGAAAGGGGCCAAGCTCATCTTTGGAAAAGTCTGTGAAGCTGGGGTAGAGCAAATGTGAATCCATGAGCATTGCTGGAGAAAACAGGTGATATTCCCTGGGTTATTGATCTGCTGGATCAGGAAGCTCATCCAAAGGTAAGCAAGTCCCAGCCCAAGGAGATGAGAATAGACAACGAAGGCTGCAGCTGGGCCCAGGGACAATGTACTACTGGACTGGTTGAAACCGTTGCTGAAATGCACAGGAAGAGGGACAAGGACACCAAGTCCCAAATACAAGCTGAAAGGATGCATGAGGAGTAAATGGGAGTTTGTATGCACTCATTTATCCCAGACAGCTACTGAAGTTCTTGACTGGAAACTAAGCCTGAAGAAAGAAAACCTATCTGGAATTCACAGAAAGCAGGAGGGAAATGACCTTGGAATCATTTACTGCATCTATCTGGAAAAAAAGAGGTGTTTTGATTAAAAAAAGAAAAAAAATTAAAAAGAGAGGGAGAGAGCACAGTCACAGCAAATGCAAAAGTCAAATCTGAACCTTGGAATCATTTACTGCATCTATCTGGAAAAAAAGAGGTGTTTTGATTAAAAAAAGAAAAAAAATTAAAAAGAGAGGGAGAGAGCACAGTCAGCTCAGGACTGTAGCCAGCTCAGATTTTCACTGTGTAACTTTTTATTGCTATAATTAAGGCACACTATCTGGACACGTTTAAGCTTCTAGCAGATCTAATTTTTCACTGCATGGTATTGAAAGTGATTTTGCACCATTTAAATAACCAGACTAGTGGTCCTTAGAGAAAGTTTGAAAACATAAGCAGTGACCATAATGAATAATTTATGTCTCCTTAAGAACTTAGAAACTATGGAACTAAGGAAGTAAAGATGGTAATGGGCATACATTCATTTTCAAGCATGCACTCCTACACTTTTCTAATTTACATAAAAATCAGTAGGAGTTGCTGATTATTTTATAGAGTTAAAAAGTTTTAAGGCAGATTCACCTGTGATATTTCTTTTGAATATTGCTTGCATAACACATCTCCTCGCATGAACAGTGACTGGATACCAGGACTTACCTTTGAAGAAATGAAAATACACCAAGGTTAGCATTTTTATTATCAAGTCGTGTTAAATAAAATCCTTTGTAAAGTGTTCCTTAAATTGACTAATGTATATAAATAAAAAAATTTGACAGATCAGAGAAGGATAATGCAGAAATGGAAAATAGGCTTAGTTTTCTTTGATGACCTTATCTACCATCTGGAATACACTGGGCTTTTGTTTAAATACATTACCCACATATATACTTATTGTGATTAAGACAGTACCAGTGTCCAGAGGACATTCCAGGATGCTGTGGCCCCTGGAAGAGGCATTGCATTCACACCATCAGCCAGGTTTCTGGCAGCCCCTTTCCAGGCTTTTTGGTTCTCACCATTCCCAGCCACATGGACGCATCCTACAGCCAGTTTTGTTTCAAAGTCCTTTTTCAGAATAGTTGCAATGCTGACTGGTGTCCCTTTGTCTCTCCCTGCCCACTGGGCAGCTGAATACTAACCTAGAATAAGGAAAAAGCCCTAAAGTAATTATCAAATTTTTAAAGTATTTTATGACTTGTGTCTTTTAATCAGAGATCATGATGTCGCCTCACAAATGGCCACCTGTGCTTTTAAAAAATGTTGAGTAAGTGCTTTGTAACTAAGCCATCACTGTAATAAAAATAAATTTGTTACTTATGGTGAGGAAAAAAATGCTTCAAAATATAAAGTGAGTTTCAGAATAATAACATATGGACATCTATCCAAATCTACAAACAGTGTAGATAACTTAAGTGTTACTTTAATTGAGAATACACACACTCCTAATCTGTTCATAAGAAAAACAAAGAAAGTACAACTCCAAAATAGTTATACTAGTTATAGTACTAAGCTGAAATAATTAAACAGCTTTCAAAAACAACGAATCTAGGAAAAAAACTCTGCCTGTAAACTGGATGGCTCTCTTTGATTTACTGTGATTGTATAAGAGAGGTAGGATTACAACCACCCCAAATTTGAAAAAAAAAAAGACCAAAAATAATGCTTGTCCTCAGATCATAGGAGAAGGCTGTCCCAGAAAGAAGGCAGCCTTCATGTAAGGAAACACCTTGCAAAATCCAGTAAAAAAGAACTGGTATTGCTGTAGGAGAAATCTAAATTACTCCCAAAAGTATTCAATATCTCAAAAAGCGTTAACAAAAATAGAAAGATTTTAAAAGGTGAATTATTAAAAGAGATAAGAACTAGGCCACCTGTGAATGAAGCATAAGTTTTCTGGGATACTAAGAAAACAGAAGGATAAGTGCAGTCGCTTAAATTAAAAACAGTGCATTGAAATCAAAAAGGGTTAGGCTTTGCTCCACTTTGAAATGCACAAACATCTAGAAAAATAGTACTTTTATTGACACCAAAATATCTTAACACTAGCATAAAGTCAAACATCCAAGATTAAACAACTATTTTCAATGTGTGCTTAAATCACAACTTTTTAACAATAAAGGGAAATTGAGTCTCTTTTATATGAAAACTAATTGTGCAAGGAGCTAAACCAACAATCTGGACTTCCAGTAGATTTGTACCTTCTGTTTCCCATATTGTGACATCAGCTACTGGAATGTCCTGTGCAGCAACTGATGATGGCCTGCACTGCAGAGCTCACTGCAGAGCTGTGCATGCTTTAGGAAAGGTGCTTTCCCTTGTTTTCCCCAGCTACTAATTTTTACAGAACTCACAGGAGTTAATGAATTGTATTTGAGACTTCCTCTGCAATTTTGCGTTTGGTTGACATTCAAAAGCATTCAAAGCATTCAAAAATTTCCAGCTGACAGATGGAGAAACGCAGACAGACAGCACAGTTAACCTACCTATGGTATTTCAGTAAAGAAAATACAAAAAAGACAATAAAATTCCACCTTGAAAACTTAAGATATTCATAAAAATACATTCAGCTTCTTTAAATGAAATGCATTCATAGGAGCCAAGCTCTTGCAATCTATTTAGGGATCTATCAAAGACATGATCTTGGTTTAAGTACCTATCAGATTTGAAAAAAATAAACCCCAACCAGCTGCACGCTGATGTAAAAACTCTTTCAAATAAAGATTTGTATAACACTGTTTGTATTTTATCTGCTGCATGGAGGAGTAGCAGATGTTCCTATGATATTCTGAAATACTGAACAGCCAGATTCTGATTTATCATAACACTTAACCATCCTCTGGGGAAAAGCAAGTGGGGATCATGAGACATAGAAGGAAGACATAAAGGTGACAAGAATGCATTACTGTAAAGATGAGAATATTTAATGTGTACGTGTTGATTACCCCAACATACAATTTAATTAGGAGTTCTAACACATTTATAGGACCTCCTCCTCATTGGGAATTCTTCCATAGCATCAAGCTCATAAAGCTTACCAGGTATATTTCCACTCAGGTTCCTGAATTATAGAGCCATGACTTTTTTATATGCATCTTTAATTATCATTCCAATCATTTTATCTGTTCTTAATCAAGGATAAGCAATCATCATTAATGTATTTTTTAAAGAATATGGTAATTTGTTTCCTTCCAGCCCTCCAGAGCAGTGTCAGGTTCTAATAAAACATCTAATATTTTTGTTAGTATCCCAATCATTGCGTTTGTCAATTCCTTCTGTGTTTTTAAAGTAAATTATCAAGTTCTGCTGAAATGGTGCAATTTAAGACTGAGGTAACTTAAAAATTAACATTGTTTTGAGCAAGGTGTTGGACAAGATGACCTCCAGAGGTCTCTGACAAATTATTCTTTGACTGAAATAATGAACAAAGTTGGCAGCAACAATAGGTTGATAATGAAAGCATATTGAAATATGCCCTTTAGAATTTTTATGAAGGGCTTTTTGATTTTTTTCATATTCGATCACTGTGTGCATTGTTCCTTTGTATTGTAATTGCATTTTGTTGTTTTGTTGCAATTTTTTTTAGTAGCATTGTCTTCTTCAATGTGCAAGACTCCCAGGAGGCCTTCGTGTTTAGCTGTATTGAATTTTATGAAATATTTTAAGTGTTTCTATTTTATTCTTATAAGGCATTATCCCATAGGTAGGCATCAGTCTACAAAAATATGGATGTTTTCACAATCTATTTACAAAATCAGCTAAAGAGAAGATTGTTCCTTGGAGAAATGGCAAAATTAAATATTCCTAATGATTAATCAAGAAAGGGAATTAAAAGCTCTTAATTCTCCAGTGAATAACAAGAATTCCCAACAGTATTTCAAACTCTTTCTTAATCACACAGCCACAAGGAAAACAGTTAAGCTTAAGAGAAAACAGGGAAAAAAACCTAATCCACTTGAAAACACTGCTGAGCCATCATGCAGGTTTTCAATTCAGTCCATTACATGAAATAATTCATTACAGTTCATTTTCTCTGATGTGCAAATGCCAAAATCAATAAACGTTTTTCCACATTTTGAAAGTAGTCACTGATGTTACACAGTAACCAGCCATATTTCTTGAAAAGTTTAGAACTATTTACAGTCTAGCAGTACCTGAAAGCCTAAAGTGTGCATAGGCTTCAATTTGAAGGAATATATACAACAAAAAGCTGAGATGTCTAGTGACTAATTATCTAAGTTTAGCAACCTATTATCAGTAAATATCCATGTCACAGTTGGCACAAAGAAGGAAGTATTTTTTAATGCAAATAGTTTAGCTGTTAAACAAACCACACATTAATGTAATGCAACAAAACTAAGGCTTGATTTACCTCTTTTGAAAGGACTAAGGTACGACAAGCACTTCTACAGACCAAACATTCATCTTTTCTGCCTGTAAGGTAAAGGCACATTTAAAATATAGATCAAACTGAATATATATTGAATACATTGTAAATAGAATGTGATGCCTAAACCTCTGGAGCTTGTGGAAGAAATCTGCAGGTTATACAAGCAGTATGAATAAACATGAATAAAGAATTTGATTCTATAACCATTACACAGAGTTGCAGAGGAAAAATGTGTGTGAATGTCACCAGGTCTTACTCCTGCAAATAAGCATTCATGTAAATGATTTTATGAATGTCATTAGTGTCACAGAATGCAGGTGACTTTTAGTTCCCTTGATTTAAATAGGACTACTTGCCTGGTTTAATTAAATGTATGCTTAAGTGCACTAATGACTTACAGTCAATCCGATATATTGCTTTTTAGACTGGGGCACAGTTGGGTTCTGCCAAGAAAATATATGACACCCAAAGGTCAAGGAATTAATAATTTTACCTTTTGAATTCCTCCAGTGAGAAAACAATAAAATCACTTTTTAAAATTTTATGACTTTTAAATTCTTAGATTATCTGCAAACATATTAGAAAATATCGATAGCAAATGCACATTATTTCAATATTTATACTTGATAATTTTACCAGCTACTGCCTTTCTGAAGATTTTAAGGATCAATGTTTATAAACATCTTTAAATACATTTTAAGCCTTCTATTGTCATTGCTACTGAATTCACAACAAAAAGATGCATAATTTCTCACACATTTTTCTGCCAAACAATATTAAGAGGAAAGATATTCATGTTCTAGGAGCCTGCAAGCTGTAGAAGGCTGCATTTTATGATCCTCTATCCTCAATAGCAACCCTCTGAAAACGTCTAGTCAAAAGTCTTTAGTTCTGAAATATGGATTGCTCATTTCTTCTGTGTGTCCTTACAAAAACAGGGCATTTAGTATGATGTGAAAGGGAAAAGCATTGATATTTGTCTGCTGCATTTTTTTTCTTTTGAAAAACAAATTCATTTTTCCTCTGTCTTTCCCACATCTTTGTCCAAAGATATCACAGGAGTCCCAGAATACGACTCTGGAATTGCACGTAACACAAGAGATTCAAAACATCACCTCCAATCTTCCCTCACGCTGCTGAAAGTTTTCAGGAACAATACTGAGCCTTAAAACTACTTCCAAAACCTACCCTAAACAAATTCTACAGTTTTTTGACTGCTCTTTCACGAAGGAAAACCCATTATTTTTCCCAAACTGGGCAGAAGGCAGTCTATTTGTGGGATTTTTTTTAAAAAAAATTATGGATCATAAGCATCCAGAATCGAGTTTTATTAAAGGCTCCATAGGCTGTGCCCAAGGCTTGCTCTCAAAGCCACAATCACCTGGAGGTGGACACAGACGGGTTTTACTGTTCAACGCGAATCAACAGCAAGGATTGGGAAGGCTTATCAATAACATGCGGGAAAAAAATGCTCAGGGCTTTCTTTTTTCCCACAGCGGGTCTGAAATACCAGTGTTTGGGGTGGATGTGTGCACGCCAGCACAGCCCGGCGCGCCGGGCGCGCCCCAGCAGCCATTACCTTTCTGCAGGCAAACCTCACAGAAAACGTGGCCGCAGCTGGTGAGGCAGAACCGCGGCGTGGGGTTGCGGGGCTCGCACAGGCAGGAGTTGCAGAACACGGGCACGGCCATGGGTCAGCGGGGCAGGAGGGCTCGGCGGCGGCCCGGGGCTGGGGCAGAGCCGCTCGTCCTCAAGCCGAGCCCCGCGGGTGCGTCCGCGCCACTTCCCGCGCGCTGAGGCGGCCGTGAGGGCAGCGCCCCGCGCCCCTCCCGCCGCGCGGCCTCAGGGCGCCAGAGCTTGGTCCTCACACACAACCCCCAAAATCTGGTTTTTCTGGCTTCTCACTGCCAAACTCGAGTGGTGCCGACACAGACGATGCTCTGAGAGATTCTCTCTCCCGCCTCTAAACGTGTGGAACTGAACTGCACCCGGAGAACCCGGGCAGGGGTTTCAGCAGGAGCCCCGCCCTGCTCACTCCTCCCGGGTCAGCAGGTGGGCGGGAAATGTAAAAAAAAAAAAAAAAAAAAAAAAAAAAAGCAGAGACAATAATTGTGGATTTCACTCTTTTAAATGCAAGAATCCAGGAAAGTTGTTAATTTGCTGTCACAGGTTTGCTCTGACATATTCTGTGGTGGAAAAAAAGCAAAACAAGGAGATTTGATTAAAAAAAAAAAAAAAAGACCCTAATGGTTGCTGGTGTCCCTTGATGAAAGTTTTAGGGAGAAAGTCCCTTACAGACCTAGCTGCAGTGCAGGCTGTGGCTCTGGGTATGACGGAGCCCCAAACTGCAGAGGAAGCTTTTAAGTTCACAAAGGATTCTGCCCCCAGTGCTTCCCAAAGGAGCTGTGAGTCAGCTTCTGCTTTATGGAGTCAATTAAAAATCTTGAAGGAGACTGAAAACATTTCATAAAAGCAAAGATGATGATGATGGTATAATGATTACTATTATTAATAATAGTAGTACCAGTAGTAGCAGTAAAGAATTAAGCAATCACAAGTTATATTGAAGATTCCCAAGTCTCAGTGCTGAGTCTATACTCTTTGAGTATAGACCTAATTAATACGGTGGAACATGATCAGCTCTTTTATAAATTCTGAAATGTTGCTTGTCCTGGATTACCAGCTGGAGTGTATTGTAAGTGAAATGAGTTATGTTTGTCACTGGGATGTGGTTAGGAGCCTTACACTAAATATCAGCTAAAGTCTGAACCACAACCTTGTCGCAACACTTTATTATTTTCTTCTTGGATTTCATATGCCATATGGTTTTAACACATATTTCCTTCTTACCCACCACCAAATATGTTATTACGAGACATGTTGTGAGTGAGTGCTCTATAATAGTTAATTTAATAACTCTTACTTTCTGGTCATTCCAAGGGGCACCTCTGAAGTATCCAAGTTTTTAAATATAAGACACAATGCAGTGAGTAGCTTTATGAGATTTTATTTGGATTGATTTGGTCCCTGGAACATTGCTTTTTGTCTCTACTTTTTATCAATTTTATTGATTCTCACATACTACCAGCTGTATTTTAATTCCCATGCTGGAAATGTAAGTAGGCTTAAAGGGAAATGTCATTTCCTTGCTAAAGAAAGCAACAGGTGGGAAGATAGAAAAAAGAAAGAAAGCAGTGCCAATAGAACAATAATTGGTCTACAGATATTTCACCTTTCACTACCTTTTAAACTAGCAAAGGATCTGAAAGGATGGGTAGGAAAACAAACCACAGTATTCTGCTATCACAGTGCTCTAGAAACTTCAACTTCCATATTTTTGTATGTAATCACTTCCAACTCCTTCCTACTACTACTGCTGCTTTGTCAAGCTAATTATTTGGATTTTTAACCATAGCCTTTGATTTGTCATTGTATGATACTGTAGTTACACTGCTATTTGTACATAAACTAGTTAAATTAGGGCATAAAGATATATGCAACCAAGCTGCAATAAGTGAAAAGGAAAATTAAGTCAAAACCTGGTAATTTCTGTAGGCAGTCATATTAAAGTTGGTAAATAATTAAAATTATAAAATTTCTCAACACAGACACATTTAGAGCAGGAATGAATTAAAATAAAATTGGCATTGTTTACCAAGATGCCAATAATTTGGGCTACTTTGACATACTTCATAAAGACTATAATTTACATAAACAACCATGGGAGGCATCTGATCATCATCAATTCTATAGCCTCATATTTAGGGCTTTTCTGGAAGTGAAAAGTAACTATAATTCCAAATTGCTTGTTTGAGTCTCTCTTCCATGGTAATTGCTGCCACCACTGATCAGTTCAAACTCTGAATATTTTACAAGAAAGCATTCACAATTATATTTAGGTGTTACACATATATAGATTGAGTTCAAGACACTCTCACCCAATTAAACACTGCAGGGGATGTAATTATTTCTCCGTTTACTATCTGAATCCTAGTCAGTTGGAAGTGCTGAACTGTTCATGGTGGTGCCAAATAAGATTACTCAACAAGCAGAGTAATTTAAAATCTTAGGAAACTTTATTTTAGATTTCAATTTTAGATTTAACCTAAATTAAACATTCTTCATTAAGTACTGAATTTAAATGTTGCCTTAGTCACTGACTCCTTCTTTATTTAGCTTTACATCCATAGAGGAGGGGAAAAAAATGTTGAGAGATGGGATTCAAGGAGTAACACATAAGGGGATGACAGAGGTTGTGACCTAGCTGGAGAAACCAGAGTTAGAATCAGAGCAGAAGATGAGAGAAGGTTGAGAGTTCTATACAAGCAATTTTCTCATAGGTGCAGGGTTTCTTTGGCTGTTCAGAGTTACATGGTGTGTGATTTTTGAATCTGTGCATTGACTTTACAGAACTTAAACAAGCTTCTTAGCTATAAAGAAATCTCTGAGAGATTTGATTTGCCAGATTCCAACAGAGATGAGGATTAGTGTTTGTACTATAGCCCACCACAAAATATTGCTGTTGGTTTCTTCACTTGTTTTCCGAAATTTTTCTTCACGCTCCTAGGGAATAAAGGAAAAGCATAATTATTAGCTTTTGACATTTGTATGTTTCATGGTAACTAGAAATGCATCCTTCTTCTGCATAGTGGTGAACATAAACATTTTTCCATGTGGATAAAAATGAAAGTTTGTACTTATCTCTATGGTAGATATCTTCACAAATCAAAACTGATAAGCAGGCACACTGCATCCTGAGACAGGAAGGCAAACAGAACTTCCCTTGTTCACAGAAGATGAGTTGTGCTAAACGTGTTCCATTAGTACAGATCTTAACCTGTTTAGGTTTACAGTTACTTCCATATTGCTGTCAAGAGCACTTTTGCAGCCAAATTTCTGGTTTTGTGTGACTAGTTGATATATTTCAAACACAGTCTATCTAAATGCATATAGAAAAGCGACTGGGTGTACACTTGTTTGAAGGAGGACTTTACATCTGTCTTCATGGGGATATATAAATATACACATAGTCACTTCCTTCCCCACTCAATAAAGTTTGTGCATACAGAGCAACATGGAAACAACAGCTGGCAGCATCACCCACGAGGCCACCTGCTCGGCTGCTGTGGCTGAATCTGACCAAGAAAACTCTACTAGGAAAATCCTGCTTTAAAACAACACCTGCTGCTATAAAATAGCACCTGTTGCTACAAGCATGAGCCCACAGTGATTAATTAGTTTTATGTAACCACTTTAAAATATTTTGCAAGGTAATGAAGACTCTTTTAGTTAAATATCTATAGGGTTTTTTAATGGGTTAGTTAAAAATACCACTGCAATTAGATAATAAACCTCATAATACTTTATAAATCAATAAGCCTATGTACAATATTTTAACACTTCCATTAGGGGACACACATACTCTTTCATAGTCTTGTTCTCTGGTTACGTGATGAATTTGCTCAATTAGATGCTCTAGTCTGACATTAACTTCATTCACTTTGTCTTTGGCTTGAATAGCAGATTCATCCAAAAAATGTTCCCCAACTCTGATGTCCAAGTGGATACGCTGCAAACAGAAAAAGGTGTTCTCATTACTGTGTCTTCTGCTTTGACAAAATTCCTTAGAATAAAAATGAAACAGTGGATAATTTTTCCTTAAGATCATTGCACGAAAATAGTTTTAATTGCTTTTAAAAATCCCTCCTAAAATTAGAATCAGGTGAAAAATTTGAAGGGTTTCTTAATTTTATTTCTAAACTAATTATACAAATTTACAATCTTCACTAATGTTAGGGCATTATTTTATGCTAGTTTTGATTCAACCAACATTAAAATGTTGCCTTTACTCAAAATAGTTAAGGGAAAAAAGGACTGCTCATTATGTTTCACATTTCATCCTAATATTGCAGAAATTACTATTTTTAATAGTACTGTTGGAGGCTTTTTACAAATACACTTCTAGGTTCCCTCCCTGACTGTTTTCTTCACATTATTTGTCCAAGTTGGAATATCTCCTAATATCCTCCAGGCAGTTGTATGATCTATAGCAAAAATGCCTCAAGCTAGCCAAGCAGTAGAACCATAAGAGAGAAGAATGGAACTTGCAATGTTATGCATCTTATTTTGGCATGAATGAAATATTCTACTAAAACTAATAGGAGAAACTTCTCCTAGAAGCCAATTAGTACCTAAGATGAAATAAAAAGATTTTAGCCAAACAAATAATCTTCAAAACCCTAGAAGCTGGTATTACCATAATAGAAGTTAGGTCTACTCAGAGATCAGCCACAAATGAAGAGTGTCTCTTCTTTCAGCTGTCTGAAAGTTACCTTAGCTTTATAGATAGAAATCCATCTTGCAACCTTGTGGCCCATTATTTTCTTTATTTTTGTTTGAAAGGGTTTGGATAACCATCTGGTTCTTATGAAGAACAGTTAAAGATTTATCTTCACTAAAGGATGTTTTTCCTTTTGTGATCTTTATTCCTCCAGATATAATTAAAAAGGACAATATTTTCCTTTTCTTATTTCTGTGTTCTCAAACAAACAACGCTATTTAATATTTGTGATATTAATGTTGCATCTCTTGGCTTCTTTTATATAGGATGGTCAGAACTCTACATGGTGCATGTATCATGTAAAAATAAGGTTAATACACCCCCATCTATACCAGATAGAAATCACCTGCACATCTTCAGAATCATATTCATGGTGCATAGTTAACTGTGACCAGCCAAAGCTTTATCCCCTTTGCTCTCTCTAGTTGATAAGCTCCACAATTTTTTTTTATGATTAGACCTAATTACTTCTGCAAAGTATATGATTAAATTTCCATTAATTTCTGTCAGTCAGCCTGTAAGAACACCTTGTTATTCCAGTATAATAATCCTACTCCAGTCCCGTTACTTCTGTATTATCTACATGTTTCCAAAGTGCACAGCTAGGATGAGATTTAGCCTACCTTAACACATTTAGAAGATGTTTATATTTAGCTGCTTATTTAACTCTTTTGACATCAGCTGAGGAGAAGAAATCCCAAACCACTCTAGAGAGTAATTCTCTCCTGTTTTTGGGAAGCAGCAAATAGATAAAATTTCAAAACAGTATTTATAAATTTCTTTTGCTGCAATCAGTAGAGCCATGATATCACCTCTAATGGCTTTCCCCTCCCCCCCCAAATCTGCATTAAAACCAACTTTGCTGGTAGTAGACAATAAAAAGTATGCTGACATATTCTTCATTTGAACATCATTTCAAAAACTAAAATGTTACATTTTCATTAGGAATCCAATCTAAGTTAGTGAATGCATGGAATATCTTTATGACAAGTGCCTGTGTTAGTCAATCTTTCGTATTTGTCTTTTTGATCCAAATTAGTTCTTATTGATCAGAATCTTTCACATTCAAAGCATAATACAAACATTAACTCTCTCTATCCTTAGTCTTGCCTCTTGAATGCTAACTTTTTAAACATGAAAACAGTCTTTTAATCTCTTCACCTGCATAATTCCATGTTTGCTTTCTTTAATTACTAAAAACCATGGAATTATCTGCTAGAAGTTAGACCAACTTCTAATCCAGTTTGAAATCTCTGCTGTTGGTAAATGATTTATACTGTTACAACAAAGAATATTTAGGAAATACACCTACCAGTTTACTGCCTGCAATCACTGCAAATCTTGTGGAGTTAGACTGGAAACAGATGATATGCTCCCCAGAGAGGTAGGATGTAAAAGAAAAGGTCCCCTGTGGCCCATACAGTTTTGACAACAGTACCTGCAATTTAGATATATCCATTGGGTTTATAATTTATAATTACCAATAAAAAAATTGAAAAACACTACTATTAATTGGATGCAAAAAGGAATCACTTATGCTGCTGGCATCATTGAATTTATCCAAATTTCAGAACAGATTTAGAGAAAACGAAACAATTTTTGCTCACTGCGAGCATTTAAATGTTACAGAATTTTGCAATATACAGAAGTCAATACTCTCTAAAGCATTCAAAGTTTGAAAACTGAGACCTTGTCTAGGCAGGGGAATAAATTGCCCATTGCTGGAAAAGCTCAGGACCTCATGGCAGCTCAGGCAGCTGCTCTGCATGAGGCCTACAGGCAGCCCCATCGTGACCTTGGCTTTGGCTTTTGTTTATCATCAGCACTCCTTTCTGCTGCTCAAGTGCATTCTGAACCATTTTACTTCATTAGAGAATTTTGGAGTTTTATTTTTAATTTAGCTTGCTTTCTCATTCGTTTTGTCACTTCTTCTTCTTATTGACATTGTTTCCCAAATATGGTAGTAATGCAAAAATTGTCCGTACACATAATTATCAAATATCATCATTTCTTTTTACTTTTATGTTTCAGCGTCAAAACGCTGAACTAGCTGGTAGACTGTAGATTTACTTCTTCCCCAGAAGTGTCTTTTATTTTTAGATAGTGCTGCCTGCCAGTGTCAGAAGTCAAGTCATGAATCCTAAAGAAACTTTCATCAAGCATTTTTACCTCACCAGAAGGGCTTGTGACAGTCACAAACATTCCCAAACCAGGAGCAGATTCAAGAAAGTCATGTTTATGTATATCCCAGCGTTGTACTTTGTAATTCCCTGAATAAAAAGATAGATAAATCTGTTAAATAAAACATAGCTTAATGTTAAACATCTTCATCGCTTTTTCAGGAAAAATACAAATATAGATGTATTTCATGTGTTTATGATTAATATTTCTCAGGGGCACTCCATAACAGAGTGAAATGCAATAAATTTTTACTACACTAGAAAATGTTCTAAAGTACTACAAAAAAGAGTTAATTAACAAGAAAAACTTTCTGTTTATTCCTAATGCTTTGGGAAGATTAGCTTCTAGAAGGCACACTGAGACCTCCGAAAGCATAATGTGCTGTACTCAAATTACATTTTATGGATTCTTATTCACACTTATCATATCATTAAAAAAAAAAGATTAATTTGTATTATTTTTTACTATCCCCTTGAAATCTTACATTTACAGTCTTGCAGATTAATTTAATGTGCTTCTGATATCAGAGGTGAAATGAAACTTTAGTACATTGTGAATTGACTCTTTTCATACCAGCATTTATCAAAAAGTAACTCTCCCATTCATACAGGGAAAACCATGTTACAGAAATTCTGATATGAATGAGTACATCAGTCAGAAGGTGCAGAAGCACACATGGAAGCAGCAGTTCCACAGCTGTAGAATTAAAAAACATTCTTTTTCTCTGTTAGTCAGTAAAGCACTCTGAAAACCTGCATTTCTTTGTGTGATGTATACACACAATGCATGAAGACTTTAAACCTAATCCCTGCTGCAGGGAGTTATTTTCAGAATGCCCTTTTCTGTTTTTTTACTCTATTCATCAAGCACAGAAATTGCTGTTACATTTCCAGTTATCTTTGTTATTGCATGGGTTAGATCATCATAAAGCATTGACAGGTACCTACCAACTACCAAGGTGTCGCTGGGAATATCTTCAATTATGCATTTCTCTTCCCTTTCTCCAATGTGAAAATACAAAGCGAGTGAAAAAGAAATCCAAAAGTTCATAAGAAATCCTATTAATTTGCTTTTCATGTTTTTTTATGCTGTACTGCTTTTGAAGATAAATAGTTACATACAAATGCCTGTAGTCCTGTGGTTGTTCCTTGTTTGCTGCTTATCAGAGTATTTTTGAGAGAGAAAAAAAACTGTGAGAAAAAGCAGCTGGTGGTTACACATTTATAAATAACTACAGCATGTTCTGGAGAATGAGATAACATGGAAAAGACACGTTTTAAATTCTTTCTTCTTTCCCAGCATCTAGGTTAAAATTTATTATATACACTTAGAAGAGCATGAAACTCAAAGGGCCTCTCAGGTACTTAAGATCAGTTCTCAAGGTTACTGTACGCAACTACATTGACTACCTCTTTCCATAAACTGCTCAATTTTCAACTTAAATGAAGTTATGATTTCTCATTTATTCTGGGCGATTATTCCAGAGTTTCACTCCTCTTTTATTAAGCAAATTTTAATTTCCATCCTAAATCAGTGTACAAATTTAGGCACTTGTATAAAACCCACAGGCACTACATAAAAGAACTTGAATAATCAATGAATCCATTAAATAATCAAATAACATTAGTGAATATGATATTTCAGGGAAAAAATAACAACATTAAAACTTTCAGAATAAAATTTTTTTATATAGGAATGACTATTTCTTAGATAATTCCTAATACATTCTCTGTAGAAAGTTATAATGTAAATCAAACACTGATTGTGGTTCTTATTTTTATTCTTTGTACTAATATAGACCAGTGTGTGTGTCTGATGACAAATTCATTTATCACTCAAATGTTTCTTGTCCTATAAATGGAGATCACTCTGTCTGAAAGGTTGGCCTGGATGGTCACTTTCCAGCAGGGAGGACCCACCTGTGGGATCATTTCCAGTCAGGAGGACCCATCTTTCCTCAAAAAATTTATGTTATCCCAATTGGATGAGAACACATATTATTCTTGTATCGAGGAAGAAGGGTGGACAGCCCTTCATCTTCAATATCTGTAACCTAAATAGAGATTTGGGGATAACTCCTACTGGATTATTTCACGTCTGCAAAAGAAGGACTGATTCATGTTTATTGCCCTTCACTGCACCTGCCATCTTTGAAGTTGTCTCAATAAAGGAATGTCTCTGTAACACTGGCACAGGCTTAGGGCCATCCTGGGTTCAGTCCATTTCACAGCATGAAGTATCTTCATGGAAGCTGTAGCACAAGTATTAGTTCACCTCCAAAAATCACCCATCACCCATACTGAGAGGTTGTCAGACAAAGGGAAATGATTCCTTACACATCACTTCATTGACTCCATATGGTTAAAGACAGAGGGATAAAAATTGCATCTTGTGGCTGTTGAGTCTTTAGGAATGTCAAGGGGGGTGTTAGGACTCCTTTACTACTTCAGCACTTATCCATCAGAAATAATTTTAGATTATACAGGATCTCATCATATCATTGGACTTTTGCCCCTCTACCACAGCAGATGCTGACTGTCATGTACCTGCATGAATTCTCATGCCATACTTGTACCTGCAGGAAATATAGATTTGTCTACAGGTTGTGAGCTACTTGACCTATCATCTTTTTAGCTTTTTGTTGACTACTTGTGGCTTCCAAAATTCTGAGGTCCAGTTGTAGAACACAAGATATACAAGGTGACCCCACTTTATCCTTCACTCTGCCCAGACTCACTGGAGCAGACATATTACTTCTGTACTTTTGGCTGACAAATTCTGGCATAGTAGGGCTGCTGGACTTCAAACAAAATAAAAATAATTCAGTCTCCAGGTAATCAGGTTGTCATACAGCATACTGAGAGCTCTCTTTTGTCTCAGGCATTCAGAGTTCCTGTAAATTGTCATGGACACAACTGCATGCTGCAAAAATCCCATTGAACAAGATCTGGCTGACATCAGAATTGCTGTATGGTGTGTTAGATTTATTTCTTGAGTGTGTTAAATATTGTCATGGAATAGTCTGAGTTACTTTATTATGTTGGATTATTCATGACAGATCAATGTCATGAATGTACTTCAATTACCTGAGACTGGAATATAATGAAATTAAGCTTTTTGCCTTGAATAGCATCAGATACTCTCAGATCTTTTGTTTGCATACTTATGCCATTATAGGAATCTAATTTGGTGTTGATTATTTTTGTAGGACCACGGTTTAATTCTGTGGGGACTTTTTTGTTGCTACACTTTACCATTAACCGCATCTTCCATTCTGCAATAATATCTGCCAGGGAATCAAAACTGATTACTTCTATAAAATATTCTTGAAAAGAATTGTCTTTACAAATTGATTTCAAGCTTCTTTCCAATGTGCTTTCTGAGATTAGCTTAACCCAGGAATTAATTTGCCTATTTCCTTCCCTAAATCTGGTGTATTTAGGACCTCAGCATCTTGGCTGACAACCATCTGTAACATGAGATACAAGGGGAAAGGAAGGAAGAGCTTCTCTGTGTTTCTTCCTGATCCCAAAATTTTTAAGGGAATTCCAAGGCTGCTGAAGCTACAAAGTCCTAGAAATATCCACACTGTGATCATGTACCTCACTAATCAGTTTAATAAATAAATACTATGAGAAATGGGCTCCATCTCTAGAATGCTTTTCATTCACTGTGTCCACAGTCTTGCCAAGTAATGGCTCCATCCCTGTGGTTTGCAACGGGAATACCTGGAATTATATTTAGGGCCAAGCAATACACAGCCACAGGGGCATCCTTAAAGAATATGTTTACCAAGGTCTCCTGAAGTTACAGCTGACAAAAAACCCCATATCCAAGTAGCTGGCTGGATAGGAAACTTGTGTTTTTGAAGGAAGCTGCAGTAAATATTCATGTATGTAAACACCCTAAAATAGCAAATATCACTGACTAAAATATCACTGATTGGAGTTTTCTGAGGTGTATTGTTCTGCTACATACTCTCATTCTACTCCACATCCTTATCTCATTCTTTCTCCTTCAGTGTCCTTTGGAAAACTTTTGTCTCCAGGAGTTCGACCAAACACTGGGACTTCTCCACTCAAACTATATCTTGTAGGACTGAAATCCTAGTTTCAGGTCATGTATGCTATTGCAAATGCAGGTATTCTTTTACTGGGCCTAGGTCTTTATTTATTCTGGGCATGTGAAGAAGCAAAACTGTAGTGTTTAGAGAACTTCCAGGAAAGACCTTGTGGGTTTTGAGTTTGTTTTTCCTAAGTCATAATTTAGAATTGCATCTCATGTCTGCCCAAAAACTTTATTGAGCTAATTTGTCTCTTGACAGTCAATTTGAAATAAGCTCCTACCCTCTGAGAATATTTAAATATATACTACAATATATGCTTATGTTTTCTGATGTGATGATAAATATGTAAACATGTAGTAAATAAGTGTAACAGAAAACACAGAATGGTTAAAACTAATATATAAAGAAGAAAGAAAAATACTGACGATTAACTAAACACAGAATGATGTAGTAACACTATTCCCATTATGGAGTGGAAATAGGGGGAACTTAAAAAAATAGGTATGACAACAGGAGCAAGTGAATCAGTTTTGAACAGACAACAGTGGGAATCTGAAGAATGAGAGAAGAGCAGAAATTCCTACACTTACAACTGTTTATTTATCACCATTTGCAGGACCAGTGAAATCTAGTTTGATAAAGTTTCAAATTTATTTGTGTCTTTGCAAGATATCTCTCCTGTAAAAAAAATACAGAGAAATGTTTAAGTGTTTCAGCCCTATGGAGAGTACAGTGTGCTCCTTTAAGGACAAGTGAAATTATCTTGTATTTGGCATATTCCAGAAAGAACCTACTCAAATCAACACTCCTGTTCAATATTTGTGCTGTATATTTGTAAAATTGCAGTGTGCTGTGAAAGTTTTGTGAGCTGACTTTAAACTTAGTCTATTGAATAAATATTATTCCAAGATTCTGTTCCTAGTTGACAGCCATAGCTCTTCATAAGCCATATGTTATATTCATTTTATAACAGTTATTTGACCATTAAAACTTGCAGTCAGGAACAGTGTCTAATGTGTTTTGTTAGAGTTGTACATGCCTTAATTTTAGGTAATATATACACAAATAGCAGCAAACACATATAAAGAAACATGGACACATTTACTACATATATAAGGTTAATGATATAATTTATGTTGTGCTCAACAGCATTAACTTTGAGATTAAAGTTGTCTCATGAGGGACACACACCAACAATCAGTTTTTGAATCTCAGCTAGCACTTTTAATTCAACTCAGATGTTTTCTACTACTATCCACACTTCTGATTTTTTTCCTGGTAATTTTGTTGGCTGAGTGTCCTCATGTCAGTTATTCCTCTCACTTTTGAGAAAGAAAAAGAAAAAGACATTTTCATATATTCAAAAGTCTCAAGACAAGTTTACTCGGGTCCATTATTGTCTCAACCACACTGCAAACATCTGGTCACTCTGACTTTTGTAAGTAGTTTCTGAAGAAATGTACATTAAGCAAGGTTAGAAAGACGACAAAAATGCCAATAAATTATAAAAACATAATTTAGAGGAAAAAACTATTTTCTACTTATAAATAGATCTAGATAAGCAAATTACAATATTTAAGGAGGTTATTAGATTTTGTGATCGAAAGATTTTTACTGTGAAGTAAAAATGTGAAGTACAATCTTTCCAAATGTCTTCTTTTCTGCCACTAGAGGGTACTCCAAGAACTTACAGTGTATTTGGAGGAAGGATTTATTTGGGGGGTTTGGGTCTGTAAATTATCCAGTACTGTTGTCCTACTAAACCTTAGGAATTTAACTCCCCCAAAATCTTGATATTAAATAAAAACTTTCCAAATCACTCTAATACAGCTTTTCAGCAAAATAGTGCAGCATATCCAAACTAAAAAGAACATTGATTGACATGTAGTTTAGATTTAAACTTATCCTACTTTTAAATTATCTTAATTATTATCTTTATTTCAGACACAGTTTTCTGGTTCACATCCTGTTTCTTCATCCAGGTTTGGACAAGGCATTCCATTATTGGCAGGCTGAAGAAGCACAAAACGAGTTCTGACCTTGGTCCCTGTTTCTCTGCAAACCCCTCTGCAGAGACCCCAGGAAGACCATTGCGAAACCTCGCAGTCCAGGGGTGTTTCTGCAATACACACAGCAAAGAGGTAACTTTACATCGAGTTCTACTTAAGTCAAATACACAATTGGAAAAGCATTAAGGAATGATCATCAAACAGCATCCTTTCTTATACATAAATACATGTGATATTAATCAAATCGGTATGTTGTCTCATAAATTTAAAAAAAA
>WAAE01035585.1:0-10727 GCA_013400495.1 Nicator chloris | reverse complement strand
CCCAGCTCCGGCTGACCCCCCCCCGACCTCAGTGCGCAGGCGCCGGTGCCGCCGCTGGGGGCGGGGCCGCGCAGGCGCAGAACCCAGAAGAGCCGCGCCGCGCCTTTGCCTTCCCTCTCTCCCGGCGCCAAGATGGCGGAGTACGACCTGACCACCAGGATCGCGCACTTCTTGGACCGGCACTTGGTCTTCCCGCTGCTGGAATTCCTCTCCGTCAAGGAGGTGTGTGTCTCTTCTAAGGGTGGGGAAGCCGGCTGTGGGAGTGGGAAAGTGGCAGGCCCTGCTGCTAGCTGCCGGTGCTTCCCGTGGGCCTGGGTGCGCCGCGGTCGGAGCTTCCTTCCGTGGGCCTGGGCGCTGCGCGAGCCGGGCGCTGCTCGTGGCGGATTCGGAGCCTCCGTAGGGAGGAGCTCGAGTCTCCTGTGTCGCCTGAGTCCAGGGGCGAAGCGTGTGGGACTGCCCAGGGAGGGACGAGAGCAGAGCCGAGAGGAGGCCTGAGGGAGCCGCTCCGTGATCACTCCGTGCAGCACCTCGGCCCCTCGCTTGTGAGGCAGCACAGCCTCCTGCACTTTCTCCTTCCTCGGATTTGGTGTCCTGTCTTTTCCTCACGTATATTCGGATAAAGGAGAAGTCAAACCCCTATACTGCACCGCAGTTCGCAGTCCCACAGCGTGGGACATCCTCGATAGCCCCGCGGCTCTTGGTGCTCGGGCTGTCCCACAGCCGGAGCTCAGGGCGGTCTGTGGGGTTACGCCAATGATACTAATTAATTTTAATTTGAAACCCATGTTATCACGAATTTGTGTTGGAAACAAATATAAGTCCCTTCTGGAATTATCTCTACTTGGTCTTCTTATGTATATTTTTAAGTTATATTGCTACAAAGAACCTAGTAGTCCTGGAGATACCTCAGACGAGGGTGTCAGATACTTTAGATTAAACTCTCATTAATCTAAACTACTTTAAAATGGAAGCAAAAACATGTAAAGCTATATAAGTTTGGAATTTAAAGTAGGTCTTATTTTAGCGTTCAGAAAGGAACTGATGAACTATGCCTTCGTTGAGACAACTTGACCTAACCAGCTGTCATGCCTGCTTGTGGAGTTTGCTTAATGCCTGTCATCTTGGGGGCATTTTTACATTAGTACTTTTATGTCAGCTGAAGTTAATTACACAGTTAATTTCGTAGTGTTAATTTTGAACAACATGACGTTCAGAGCTTAATTAAACTTCTACGGATTCTATATCTGAGATGTCCACAAATGTGGTGTGGTGAGTTGTAATACAGCTCTTGTGGGAATGTGTTTTTGAGGAATATACTGGATTTGGCCCTCACCTACATCTTCAACACCTAACAGCAGTTTGCAACTCACTGCTAAATTATAGAGTATGAGCTCTAAAAAACATTTTGAAAAGTTTAATAGTACACCATCCAATTCTTATGCTATAGACCTAGCAACATATTTTAGATTCATCTGCACTTCAGATAAATTGTAAGTTTAATCTTGTGCATCTCTTCTGAAATCCACTTTAAATAATTTAACTAGTCCTCACTGTTCAGCATTTGATTTTGTGGAAAGTATTCAGTACTTCGGAAGGAAAGTATGATTGTTATTTTTTAAAATATATATGTATACGTGCAATAGGAATTACTGTTCCTGTTAAGAAACTAATGTTACTTGACTTTTAATGAGCTTTTGAAATACCTGCTTTCATAGATAGCAGGAAATATTTGGTATTTTGTCAAGACAGAAAGCGCAGAGAGCCTTTGTAATAAGTACTCTTAATGATAGAGCTGTGAGATTTGATATTTAAAACATTTCAATTGTACAGAAGTGCCATAAAAGTAATACATTATTGAAACTCTTCAACACTATTTAAGTGAATCTGTTAATAATTCCTGTTTCAGATATACAATGAAAAAGAGCTGCTCCAAGGAAAACTGGATCTCCTTAGTGATACCAACATGGTGGATTTTGCTATGGATGTGTACAAAAATCTTTATTCCGATGAAATTCCTCATGGTAAGCTGCTCATTTGGATGTGAAGCTTGTTTTGCAACCTTTCTGTCAAAAATAATAAATAACTAGTGGTAATTGCTTGTTTCATCCAAAATTTAGAATACTGTTTAATGTCAGCATTACCAAAGGGATTTGCAATACTGCAACAAGAATGCCCTAATCCTGGGGAGTTTGTGTTTGTTGATCTGCTAGGAACTTAACCTTTGAGTGACCTCTTACGTATTTCAGTCCTGATTTGGTAATTTCAAGCACTTTAAAGGTGTGGCCTAGTTAAGCTGCAGTAGCTTTTCATCTGTTGAACACTTTCACAATGATTTGGTGACTTTTTCTTTAAAGCAATCCAATATGTTAAGACTAGAATTGCATTGTAAGTACTTCCATTGATCTGTCTGTTTGTGGCTGGTTTTAGACTTTGGAGAGAGAAAGATTCTTTTGAAAATGTGTGTTTTCCTCAGTTTTGTCAATATAAGAGTTGCTGCTTCTCTAGAAGAAAATAAATTTAAGGTTATAATGAATGTGATCTCTTAGTGTCTTATCCATGATTTTGATAACTTTTCTGTTTACTACTTAAATTTCTATCATCTTGAGGAACATTTTGGAATGGGGAGAAAATTAGATTATCTAGCTTTGTCTAATTTCCATCCTTCATGGGCGTTTTGATTTTAAGGGGTTTTTTTCCACTTCTTTTTTTTTTTATAGGTTGGGTGTTTCATTTTGTTTGTTTCTTCCTGACCTAGTCTTTTAATATCCACTGGCTTCCTATTTCTCCATCTTTTTTTCATGTTGGGGAATTCCTCACCTTTTTCTTAGCTATTGGGACTACAGTCTATTTTGCCTGCATCTTAGGAGGAAGAGACTTGGGTGCTATTGCATTCTTCCTCTGGGTCTTGCTCTTTTCAGGCTCTTGAAGCTACAGAGATGCCCGCTTGCCTCTTTGGAAGAAGAGAACTGATAGGCTTATGGACGTTGGAGTCAATGTTTTCACCAAGTCTGTGCTAGCATTAGGTGCTGTTACAGGCATGTGTACTGTGACACATGGGACTTGTAACAAGTAATGAGAACCAGAGTTTCACTTCTGTAATCGAAGAAACAGTCGTAATAATAGCTTCACTTTTAGGTTACTTAGCAGTTCTGATTAAAAAAGTCAGCCTGTAGTAAAACTATTAAAAAAATCTCAAAGCTGAATAAGTATTCCTGTTTCTTTCCCTGCTTCAGTCTTTTTATCTGTTGAATATTACTGTTACCAGTAGTAATTAAGGAGAAAAATACTTAAGAAGTATACAGCACAAGAAATAGCAAATCTAGCAGACTTCCACAAAGAAACTACTCCAAATGTCTTCAGAATTCGGATTATAGCCACTTACTTAAGCAGATTGCCTTAGAGTATAACTTCATAAGGTCACAGCTACAAGAAAGCTGAATGAATTTGCTCCCTTGAAGTGCTCTGCCTTCATTAAGGACCAGCAATTTCCACACTTGCTTGAAAGAGTATAAGAAAAACACTACATCTCTTAAGATTTTACATCATCAGTGGTTTTTTGTTGTTGTTATTTTTTTCTTGTACAATGACTTACCGTTATTTGATCTGTGGCTTTTATTCAATTAACATAAGCAGAGCTAGTTCTTTAACACAGAGTCCATTGTTCTGGGTGCTTGCTTGCACAGCTTCCTATTCAAAGGCCTTAACTTCTGAGATCTTTGTGGTATGTGTCACCTTGTATCAGATTTTGTGTATGCACAGGTGGTTCTTACTTGTGGAATCACTGGTGTCATTAGAAGTTCACACTATCCTTTTTTTAAGACTTCACTGTTTAAAGTACTCAAATCTAAGTTCACTTACACACTTATAATTAGAAATGTCCCTGCACAATTTATAGTTGTTTTTGTCTTGTCTTCCATGAGATCAACTTACAATTACACACGCAGGAGATGTCGCAGGAAAACATTTTCGTATTCTTAGTAAGTCAACTGAATGTTTTTTCTTTCATCTGTTTCTTCTTCCTCTTTTATAATCTCAAGAGTCAGCTGAAGGTGGAGGTAATTTCTCCTTATTGGAGCATTTCCTGTCAGGCAAGTTGTTGTTATATTTAGGTTGGGTCACCATTACGGTGTTAGCCACCTTGGATGTCCTGTTCAAATGTCTGTGTAGTCAAATGATGAAAGAAATGTTGACTGGTCACTGTGGCATTGAGTGTTCTGGTGTGTGGCTCACTTTCACGGTTTCCTGCATTTATCTCCTGGGATTTAGACTTCTCTTCTCTGATCTCACGTGTTTCTTGGGTCACATAGCCAATGTCAGGGTGATTTTTTTCCTTATTTTTTTTTTTAAACATATACAGTTTTCTGAATTTTGTTTGTCTTAATTTTATTGCATTACTGGCACTTGGTGAGGAATCTGGTGTCTGTGTAAAATAATCACCCTAAAACTTGTAGTTGAATTTCCTAACTATTTTTCATAAAGGACTTAATGTTTCCATTAAGCACAGAGTGTTCAAAACAGTGATTTTGCAGGTTGAGCTGCTTGAAATTTTTCCTGTCAATTTTTAGTTGAGTATACTCTAAATGTTCTTTCAGAACCTGATGGTCAGTAAGAAGAAAATCAGTATTCATGGTATCATTGGACTGTTGACTTTTTTGCAAATTTATTTGGAATAAGTGAACTTAGTTAAAGGTTGTTTCTCCGCTAGTGGAAGCCTGAAGATACCTTGTCTAATACAGACTCTGCTCCAGCTGTACCTGCTCTCTGGTGGCCTCCATACAGGAAGGAAAGAACCAAATGTTAGAAATTTTTACTAAGTTACAGAATTGTTATACACAGCTGGGTTTGAGACTTGAATGAGAGGATGGGTGAGGTGGGAATTGGGAAGATGTGTTGAAGTTGTGTAAATACAGGTTGATTCATGTAAAAACTTAAAGCATTATGCTAAAGTCTTTCTGTTTGTGTGTTCAGCTTTGCGTGAGAAAAGAACAACTGTTGTTGCACAGCTGAAGCAGCTTCAAGCTGAAACAGAACCTATTGTGAAGATGTTTGAGGATCCAGAGACTACGAGGCAAATGCAGTCCACTAGGTAATTCCTAACAATTTGTCAAGATGGCTTGTTGGTACCTCTCAAGTGTTGCTGCTAGGAATGCTTTCTGTGTAGTATCTGCAAGAAAGACATTTTTATTTTCATACAGTATTTAAGTAGTGCTTGTGGTCAGGTAGTTGAAATTGCTGGACACAGTTTGCTCTTCTCAGTGCTTTTCCTTGTTGTGCAAAAGACATCTATTGTTTTTCATGTTTGTGAATCAGCTTGGTACTAGTGGCAGTCATCATCCAGTGCAGTCCAGTCGCAGGCGCTTTTTTGTTTGGCTTTAATCAGTTTTAGGGTTTTCTGAGGGAAAATACAGGCTGAAAGAGTTCATATTTTCTTTACTGCCTTCCAGAAAAGATTATGAAGTGTTGTGTTAGTCTGGGAGGCCTGGTGGATGATCATCCCTTCAGCCTCAGAGCACGTATTTCTTTAGGGTGTTCTGTCCTTTTCCCGCAGACTTGCTCCACCCCTAAACTGTTCCAACTTGTTGGTGTAAGGTAGTGCTCATGATAGTCCTTTTAAGATGCATCCAATTTCTTTTAAATTTTCTTATGGGAGTAATTAAGTAGAATGAGTTTGTCTGCACTTTGTATCTAAGGTCTCTCAGAGTTTCACCGTGGTTAAACTTGAATTGGGCTCTGTAGGTAGGAGTTCAGCTGTAGTCACTGAGGAGTAACTGTGCCTTCAGCAGAGAGGTGGGCAGGTATTTGGCATAAATTACTCCTTGTTTCCTTTACACAGGAATCATTGTTAACTGCTGTTGTAAATGTCTGACAAACTGGACTATTAACTAGATCCCTTCTTCAGCCTTACCTGCCCTAAAATTTTAAATAGAGCATACTATATCAGACAGAGAACCTATGGCTTAACTTGAATTTGAACATGAAGGCTCTACTTGGGTTTGTTGTTGGCAAGCTTTATGCATCTAGTGGTACAGAAGGCTGTACCGTTACTTCTGGAATTTCTTAGAAAAGTATTTAATGTACAAATTCTTCTTTCTAGTCTGCAGAAATCTTCTCTATGAGTATACCTTTGTTTGCAAACAAAACACCTGAAGAATATGGGTCCCTCAAGGAACAGGACCTTGATTAGAATTTACTCTGTTTGAAATACGCATTTTACTTCTTTTCTTGCCTCTGTTCTTTTTTTCACTCTTCACATTGTTTTCAGAATTCGTTATAGATTAATTTAGGTCTTGGTCAGCGCAGAAATGGTGAGGCACAGTGTATTATGTCTCACAGCATACACAAAACAAGATGTCAGTAGGAATCACGAAATCTGTTAGCTTTGCAGCATGTCAGAAGTTTATTTTCTATCCTGATACCACTACAAGGTACTTCAGCTTCTGTAAAAATATTGTTAACTGAGTAAGCTGCCTTTGTATCTGATTTGCAGGATGGATGCTTGTCAGATAATTACATAAAGAAAAGAAATTGCATTTGTTTATGACTTGTGATTACGCAAAGCCAAGAGTCACTTGCTTTTGGAGGTACACCTTTGAAAGTCCCAGTTACTATGGCAATTGAGCCTGACTTAAAGAAAAGTCTTCCTCCACAACTATTCAAATCTAATTGAACGTATATGGGTCTTGTCCAATTCTTGCTTTGCTTTTAGCCAGTTTTTTTAATAATAATTTGCCTAGAAAAATGTTACTAAAATACTAGTGTTTTGTGGGAAATGTGCTCTGTTACTTGACTTTTGGTTCATAGAAGTTGGTCAATAGAATGTATTTCGAATTGGAAATGCCTTGTTTGGGAGCAAGAGTCAATAAATGCATGGAATATAACTTGCCTAATGCTACAGAATATTAGCCCTACTACTCATCTGCAGCAAGTTTTGTTTTGGAACTGGTGTGTGATTTGTGTTTGTAAAATATCTGGAAACTTCACAGCTCAGAAGTTCTAGTTTTGTTTATTGGCTCAGCTGTAGTTGTAATACAGATTTTTGGGGTTAGATAGTAATGGATATAGTTGGGCTGAAATATGTCCCATCTGTCTAGACCTGAGTAGTGTGCTGTAGATAGTAGAAAAAAGTTTTGATTCTTTTGGGAATTTCTGCTGGCGGTTTTGAATCTGTATCAAATTCAGATAGCTGCATGTTATTGGGACTTCAGATCATGACTTTTGATCCATGATGGCACTGTTTGGAATATCCAGCTCTGGGAAATAACGTGTAAAGGAGATTTTGCAGGTAGAAGTTTGTTCAAGAATAAGCCAAAACATTTCACTTCCCTAAGCAACTGTTGGAGGACTTCAAAATTACAGAGTGATAGTCAGTATTCCTCCTCCTTAAAGTATGTTTTACTGGAACAAATCCATGAGATTATTTAATAGCTTTCAGAGGTAAGACTGAGGATTGTCATTCTTGGCTCACTTAGCAGTTTGCCATTTCCCTATAGAATAGTGTACCATAAGTTCTAATTAAACTGATTCACGTCTTTGCAGTTGGTTAATTTCAGAGTAAATGGGAAAATACTCCTTGTATACAGTATCTTTGTCCCATGGAATTTACAGCTTGCCTCCTGAAGGCTTAAACTTCTTTGATCTAGGTAATACGGCTTGTTGTTTTAGTATTAGTGTTAAATAAAAAACGGTCTTCAGAGATGTGATCACATGATCATAGATACTCAGAACTTACTGGTATGATTGTTTTATGGTTCTGTGTCCTGCACATAGTTGCTGTGGTAGAGGTATTCTTGTGACCCACTCTCAGTGCTAACAGTAGGTTAAGTTTCCTTTCTACTTCCATTTACTTTAGTCCTTGCCATTTTTCCCATCTCCTGTTAAAATCAAGGTTATCTAAAATAACTGCTCTGAAACTGGAACATGAGAATGGGAAGAGCTCTAATTCAGAATTTAACTTTTGTACTGAAAGCTAAGGATGCTTTAGCATTTAAAACAACCTTCCACTCTCTCTTAACTAGTTATTGTTGCAGGTGGCATTCATTACTTAAAACTATTCTAATTTTAAGATTTTTTTAAACTCCATGACACAGTAATAATGACTCTGCAGCTGCTTGTGAACAAATGGAGGAATGTTACTTTAAATTCATGCTCAGTTTTTTTTGTTTTACCTTTGAAATCGTGTTGCAATGTGTAGTGTTGCATGGTGGCTATAATTTATTTTGTAAAAACAGTGCTTTCTATCCTTTTATTATAGAGATGGTCGGATGCTGTTTGACTATTTAGCTGAGAAGCATGGGGTAAGTGTTGTAGCTGCTGAGATTCTGTTCTAAGTATGTCCACCCAACCTCCCTCACAGCTGACAGTGCTTTGACCAAGTATGGCCTAGCATTTTGTCCTGTCCCCTGTCAATGTAGCTAACAGGTAGAATTCCTAACACTAATATCTTTAAGCTTTTGAACGTTTAATTTTTACACAGACAAACAAAGCTGAAACTTAATGCTGGCTGCACCTGTGTAACTTAGGTGTGCTTTACTTTGTAATGCAAGATTTCACCTTTTTCCAGTATTAATGTAAACTTTCATTCCATGGCATGGATTGAGAGTATAATAGTTTTCTATTTTCTTATGTACAATGTCTTTTGAAAAGCTACAGATTTCAAATCTCACTATACTATTAAAATTTGCATGTGACAGTGTGGTTTCTTCCTAATGAATAAAAGCTTTTATTGTATTCCTTTTCAGTTTAGGCAGGAGTACCTAGATACACTCTACAGGTATGCAAAATTCCAGTATGAATGTGGTAACTACTCAGGAGCTGCTGAATATCTCTACTTCTTTAGGGTTCTGGTAAGTTTTAATTCTTTGTTGGTTTGGGGTTTATTTTTTTGGTTTGTTTATTCAGTGTTATTTTCAATGAAATACTTAAACATGTAAATTGTCTATATTCATTCTTAGCATATAATACTTTATAGCTTTTTGAGGCAATTACTGTATGCCAGAGTTTACAGTAATAATCATCACTACAGTTCAGCAATTCTATTATTTTCAAATAGAACTCGGAATTGTTCTTTAAATTTGTATGTCTTGTATGTAGCATTTAATTATAGAATACAATGAAATTAATACTTGTTTCTAGGAATACTTGAATTTGTGCTCAGATGTAGTCAACAGCAGTGAAAAGCGTGCAGGTGGATTTAATGTAATTGGCGGTAATTGCAAACTGCCAGCTTCTTATCTGAACTCTCATCTGTCCTCTCTTGAATTGTGTGATGGATTTAAGAGTATAAGTCATCTCCCTATGACATGTAGACAGCTCAGATGATAAATGTAGAACCGGATCCATCGTCTCTGAAGCAACTCTTTTCATCTTGTTGTAATTCATATTATTTGTTACTGGTGGGAGTGAATTTTCTGAATAAAGATTTGATGTCTTGTAAGAATCTCAGCACAGTAAATTTATTGTTGGTGGTCAGTGAATGTGCTGCATTACTAACAAATGGAAATTTAAGGTGACTGCTTGAAAATCCGGGTAATGTAGCTGAAACAGCTGCAGTACCTAAAAACAGTTGTTGTGAATAGCTACCCCTAATTAAGTGATTTGGAACCAGCACAGAACCTTCTCAACTCAGTATCTGCTGAACTGGCACCTGGGTTGCCTGGAAGATACACAGTTTGTCAGTCAGTATCTCAGAGATTTGTGCAGTGATTGCTGAAAACATGTAGCAGTTTGTACCTTGATGCTTTTTCCATGCTAGTTTCTGTTCCCATCTAAACATAATCTTAGCTCTATAAAATACTGCTAGAGTAAACCAGAAACATTTATGTGATTGACTGTAGTTAAAAAAAGAAAAATTGGAAAATGTATCTTTAATCAGAAGGATCAGGCTTAAAGTAGGAATGAATTATTAATCTAAATTTTAATGCTAAAGCTGACTTTCAGTGTTACAGGTTCCTTTTATGTGCCAAGAGGGGAAATGAAAGTTATATATGTAGGTTTGTGGTTGACTCTCCTCAATTCTTGATGCCTTTTCTCTGGGCGTAGCATTATGTTCTTGTATGTCAAGTAACCTCAAAAAATGAGGTACTGATTTTGTGCTGATAATAGCTTAGTATAAGACTTTTGTTACTAATTCTAATGGAAGATTTGTTTAAAAGCCCTGTGTGATGAAACACAGTCTGTGAAAGGACTATTGTAACCAGCCTGAGAACAGAATTTGACATTGTGATAGACATTGTGCAGCTCATTCCTGTGTAAAACTAACACAGCTTGACCTTAGGACTGCCCTTCCAGGAAGCAGTTTCACTGCTGTGAAGTTGCAGTTCCACTGGACATTTCTGTAACAAGTACACTTCTGGGCAAGGCATTAGCAGGAAGAGTTAGGAATGCTAGCTTTTTGAAGATGGTCACCTACTATTATGAGTTCTTTAGGAACCTGCCTTGTAATAACCTTGTTTTACTAGTTGAGAAGCATTTTTGTATGATGGAATAAAAAAAGAAAACCCAAAATAAATTTGCAACCGGTGTGTCATCTGGTGCTCAGCCATTTTTTTTTTAACTTAAGCTGCAGCAGTGTGGATCTGTCTTACTTTGACAGGATTTCCTAGTTTCTGCTTAAGAAATTTTACTACTGTTTTTTTTTCTGTGCCTAAACTCTTTTTCTTAAAAAAAAACCCCACTTAATTTGGAGAGTTAGGACTATACAAAATTGATATCTTGTGAATGAAAAATAC
>WAAE01035581.1:0-12287 GCA_013400495.1 Nicator chloris | reverse complement strand
TACACTTTCTTTCTAATAAATCTGTTATCACCACACTTCTGCTACATATATAGCTTATGGATATTATTTTTAATTGTTCTCTTCATGTACAATATACCAGGAAGACTTCCCAGTATTTACTGGCCATAGCAAGAGAGCTCAAGTCCTAGGCAGGTTAGGTTTCATTCCCTCTGACTCTTAAATTGTCAATACTAAAGTCCTGTGTCCTGTAAAGAAGATTGTGAAGTGAATAATGTAATTATAATTAAGCTACTTTTTAAAAAACATCTAAATATGCTCTAACTGTGGAGCAATATTAATTTTGCAAATGCTCCAAATATTCCTTAACTCACTTAAAGAAAACACCATATTTCTTCACCAGAAACTTGGGAGGAAAGACACAATTTCCAACAGAACAAAAGGAAATTTTCTTTCTGCAACACAGGTTTTTTTTTTTTAAGTGGACATCTACCCACTTATTCATGTCAATATTTGGTGAAGGAGAGTGACCCTAACAACCATTATCAATAACATAATCAAAGATTGATAGAAGAGGGGAAAACTATATATTAGAAAAGAAAATGTCTCTAGATTATGGGAACAAAAAAGGGAGCGTGTGAGGAAGGAGGGGGTCAAGCTGCCAACAGTGGCTTTGAGGAACATAAAAACGTGCAAGAAATTATCTTAAAACTGCTTTATAATAGGAGTGGCTAATCAATAAAAATAGGAACAAATACTTGCATAAAAAGCACTCCTAGGAATTGTGGACTATAAAGGTTCCCTTGGCAGGACACATCAGCTTAGTAAGAGGAACCACGAGCTTCAAATCACAGGGTTTAGCACAGGAGGCAGACTATAAAGGGAGGCTTTCTGCTTCTTTTCAGTTCTGCTTGATGCCAAGCATTTGTAGAAGTTCTACTGGCAGTCTCTATATTTGTAGTTAATACATTGCAAGATGGTTTCTAGACAGCGTTTATGGGTTTCATATAACCTGCCCACAAAACTAGTGTGTATTTGGGGAACAGAAAGTGCTGTGGAGATTCACATTTCATCACGGAGAAGCTTATGTGGATTACAAAGAGGGGGAGAACTGATCCTGAAAATGCCTCATCGTCCATAGATATGACAGATTCTCCTTGTGAGGGAAAGTGAAGAGACTCTTCAATAAATTTGCATGCATTCATTACTTTATCTTCTTATTTCAAATTGGCTTGAAACCTTTAGTCCTGTAGGATGCACATTTTCTAAAACCTGTGTATCACTATTACATCAAAACAAAGGCTATGACAAGATTTCTGCTGGTTAATATAGAAACTGCACATTTTGTGATATTTTTCACTTCTTTAGAAACCTGAGATTCAATTTCAGTGACCAATTTCATGCTTCAGGCCAGAAAAAAAAGCAGTAATTCTCCCAGAATTGATGAAACTGCCGAATGAATGAGCATATCAGCTAGAGGCATCTCTCCTTAGGTGGAAGTTAATGAAGCCAAGATCCTGACTTCAGTATTAGACTATGTTCATAATACATGACCTGCAGTTTGCTAAGTGCCAAGGGAAAAACCAAAAGGCAAGGCAGACGAAAATAACATTTTCTAAGATCCCTGCTCAGGAAACAGAGAACCTACAACTGCTCTTCAAAGAATTTGATTTCTGTGGTACTTTTTGTCTTTTTGTTATTCGACTGACTGAAGGAGGCTTGTTAACTTCCAATACTAATATATTAACGTTTTACTTAAAGTCAACTGTCTGCTTTCCACATTAGACTAGCACAGCGATGCAAAATAATTCCTGTAATGCTTTAAATTACTTCAGCCTTTTTATGTAACTCTTCTTGATGTGTTAGTCATTCCCAAGAACATAATTTTCATTAAAAAAGCACTTCATTAAATAGAAAGATAGTCCCAGGATCCAGGGGGGGCAGTGGAGGAAAGACCTTTCCTTCCTAGACGACTGTTGAACAAAGACCAATGCAAAATCACACTCACTGATACTCATATAATGCTTGTTGGTTTTTTTCTCTCTCCCCAAGACAATTAATCTTAGACACATTTCTGCACAGAGGCACAGTACAGGAAGAAGAGAGAGCATTTACCTTCTGCCTTAATGAGCTGCTTGCCCAATCACCAGAAGTGGGTCTTAATTTACTCAGGTGCAAGAAGAACATAACCCCTCCCTAACTTAATCCAACATCCCTCCCACCCTGCTGTTGTGAAAAAGGAGGTGCTGCTGCTCCCACTTTCTACGTCTGCTTGCTAAAAATCAGTGGGACTCTGTTGAGGACACCTGGTCTTACTGATGTTCAGCGAATATAACCACGAAAACATGTATGAGAGAGACCCTTGAGAGCAGGCAGATGAAGAGACAGTTCCCAACCTTGAGCCAGATCCTGAATGAGCAAGGGCAGCATTCTGGCAACCTCGTAACAGACAGCATTTACTAGACTCTGGTTTAGCACTTTGGCAACAACATTCCCAAGTCACTCTTAAATGATTGAAGTTTCTTTGAATCTGGACCATTAACAGTTCTGCATGATCAGTAAGAGCTTTACAAAAATGGAAGTGCTTACAACTATACGAACATGTTTGGGAATGGTGATATGTATATGTAAATATCTGTCAGCACCTAATCAAATAGAGATTTTTGCTTTTCCACATGACTGGCAAACCGCACCAGCCATTTGGCAGAGCACATGCTTGATTCAAAATATGCCTACATAATCCAAACACAAGTATGCAATAAAAACAAGTTTAGTAATACTCCCAGTTGCAGTTAGTCTCTTAAAATGGATAACACACTTGGAGCCAAAATGGGATTTTCTAATATTCCCACCAGACAAACAATATCACCATCACTACATTGCTCTTTACCATAATTTGTAAGAACATAAACAATTTTGCATACACACATATAGATAATGCATGTTAATATATATATTTGCACACACTAATGCACACACGTTTAAACTACGTTTTGCATACTTCAACATGTATGCCATATATAAGCCAAAAACACATGTTCCTTTATTTTAACACAATTCACAAACTTGAAATACTTCTTGAAGTTAGATCTAGGTAACTTTGATTGCATCTGTTTTATCTTATTGTCATCAATAATTATGTAATTAAACTCTTTTGAATTTGATTCAATTATATCTCAAGAGCCAGATTTTGTGCTTTGCATTTAATTTGATGGAAAGAGTTTAGATTAAAATAACTTATTGACAGGCCAGTAGATATTCCTTTAAATAAGTAACTACCTACTTACATATCTGCATCAAATTTCTGTGGTACTTTTTGCAGACACATTTTGACTTGACTCTTTTGCTGATCAGTGGTCAATAGCCTGGATGGTTCTGAACCCTACATTCTTTAAAACAAAACCAGAAATGAAGATAAGTCTTCTTTCTAATAATAGTAGGGAATCACAGCATCATGTTCCTATCATTCATACACACCACAGCTAAAACTAATTTCATAAAAATGACACTCTCCTGGAGGGCCGTGTCAAGGTAACTCCATCTCCATGTCACCACAGGGCACCACGGTAATATGGAGACCTGGTTGTGAACTGTTGGAAGCTCAGCCTGGCTCACCTGAAAGCCCAGGTTTTAGAACTGACGATATTTTGGCAGGGTGGTTCAGAAGGAAGCAAGCACTTGCAGGGCACAGGCTACTCTACTACATGCCATAGGCGTTCTCCAGGCTGGATTAACAGAGTGATGCATCAAGCTCTGCAGAGAACAAGGCTGCAAGGACCACTTTTAGACACTTCTGGGAAAAGATAAAGGCCTTCAAATCTGCCTCCTTTCCTGCAGGGGAGTTACTTAACAGTCATTAATCTATGATGTAAGTAATAGTTATTTGAGAAACAAAAATGAGAAGCATTTCGGGGCTAAAAAAGGAAGGGTCACTTTTAGCCTGAATATTAGCATCACAGTTCAGAATACCTTTCATTGCCTTCGAAGATTACCCTCAAGGTAGACAAGATAGGGTTGGTTTCTTTCTTGTACATGCTGTTGTAAAGAGCTAGTACAAATTTTTCCTGCTTCTCTGGGGGATTTCACAATGCATGTGTAACTCCCTCTACTTCCAAGCAAATCAATTTTGCATCAGGTACCTCTTCATATGCTATACTTACAAACTCCTAATAGTAAACTGCAGTCATTGGTCTAACTGCAATGTCATATTTTGACATCTTTAGACAGCGCTCTAAATTTTAAGAGATGGGCAGATTTGCTTGTATTAACACATTTATCTTAATTTCAAACAATGTTTTCCCACAAAAGATGCTTCACTACTGACTTTCTGAACATTAAGGGAAAAAGAAAATACAAGGCTCTAGATAGATAATTAGACCAATAAGAAGTCCTTCCTCTCTTCCTTGTGTTATATTGATCCTTATAGGTTGAAACTGAAGTGAGATGCTTACAGTATGGATGTTCACATAAACAGATTCTTGGTTTCTAGGCAGGCCTTTCTTGCACAAAATCAGGACCTGAGGCCCCTGTTTCAGAATAAGAGTAAAAATAATCGCTAATATTGCTCCCTCTTTAGACAAATATATTCAATCTATGCAGGCATTTGCATTCCATGGACTTCCAAAGTATTTTAAAACGTGCTCAGATGCTACTTTGAACAAAAGCTTTTTTTTTTGGGGAATTGCATGGAATATACATGTGGCCATACAGCTGGTAAAGGACATTTCACTGACTTTTCTAGTATTTAGATCATGCCCTATGTAACTCCATGAATTCCAGAGAAGAAATATGAGAATAAATCAGGGTTTGAGTAGTTGTTCCAAGACCAGCTCACTCTATCACTGCTGTTTTGACTATTAACTCTCATCTCAAAAAGATAATGAAACAGATTGTTATAAGATAAATTCAGTACGACATTCAGCTGTCAATAATTTAGGAAGCAAACTAAAAGTGTCTTTGGGATTTAAACCTACGCTACATAGACTATATTTTCAACAGAAGAATCTAAATTCACAATTCTGCACAGTAGTAACAAGAATAAGTAAGCAGAGAGATTTAAAACACAAGGCAAGAGGTACCTAGGAAGCTGTGAGGCACACAATGTAAGTTTATGGACAGATGCTGAAAATCTACATCTACATGTTCCATACTGCCAGAAAAAAGTTAGCACCTCCTCCTGCTTAGTAAATATAAACCACTGAACTATGTTTGCTCTTTCAGAATCCAAATTTTAAGACTCCTACATTGCTGGAGAGCCCTGAATTATAATTAATGAGGCAACTGAGAGTGAAACCTTCTTTAGCATGAAAACTGTATAGATTATTTCACAGTGTTTCTGTTTGAGAAGCTTTGCGGGCATTTTTCTGTGTGCTGTTTGACGCCACACTGTCACTCAAACTGGAAACCACTTTTGCTCTCTTTTAGGAAACTGCGCAAGATGAAAAGCGAAGGTATATAAGCTAAGAGACAGTTTCACGGCTTCCTGACAAGCAACACTAAAGCCATGATTTCTTCATTTTCCCATACTGCAAATGATATAGGCAAAGAAAAAGACACCCAAGCTATTATTATGTCACACTGCATTATAGCAAAGGCACCCTGGCAAGGTGAACATAAAATGCATCCTTCATTTCAGCAAACAAACCTTATTTAGTGAAGAAAATGTGATATCCTAACATAACACCAGAAATGAATGAAAATTATTCTGATTGTTCAGGATCAAGAATAAAAGATGCTATCACGGAAACACAGCACCTTCTAATTTATAGTAATTTCTACCCATAACATCCAGATGGAGGATGAAAAAGCTTTTCTATACACATACACAGGAAAATACTGTTGCCAAGTGTTTCCAATTTAACTTGATTTATGGGGAAACACTCTATTATCTTCCAGGATTTGCTATCCTGAAACATTAAAAAAAAAACAACAAAAAACAACAAACTGCTCAGGATATATATCTTCCCTACACGGGCAGTATGAGCTGTGAGATAGATTTAGTTTATAAGAATGGGGAAAAAATAAAAGGCAAAGAGCAAAAGCACTGTGGAGGACTGAACCAAATTAAGGGAAAACCAATGATCTGCATCACTCCAAGAAGTGTTACTCCTCAGATTGACTCGTCCCAGCTATGTATCAAGCAATGGGAAAGGGAAGGGAAAAGAGGAAATTAGAAAGGAAGATGGTTTGTGGTCTGTACTTGTTTCTTTATCAATAAAATAGAATGAAAACCAGGACACAAATTCTTTTAATATTTTAAATAGCATAAAAAGTCACTGCCAAAAAGCAGTTATGGTTCCCGTATTGGCTATGGAACAGGGGTGGCAGAGCATGTCGTGTGGGCACGTGGGTGGATGTACACACAGAAGGTGGGATGTGGATTCCCACAGCCTGATAGCTGCATTGTGTGACAACCTAGTCTGCCCCTCTGGCTGGGAAGCAGAACATTGTGGAAAAGAGAACTTGGTCAGGAAATGTTCCAGTCTTCAGACTCTTACTGCTAACACATCAGTATGTCCCACACTCCAATCTGATGGCTCCTTGCCAAGCTGCAGTAGGGAGGAGGGAAGGTCCCCTGGAGCCCCCTGGATGTTACCAGGACTCAGAATTCCGTCCCAGCTCACGGAGAGCAGCTGACAAACCACACACCTTTGGAGAATGCCAGCTGGTTGGTTTAAAATCACTAATTCACTGTAAGAAAATAATGGAAGAAAGACCTGAGCTCAGCTATGACAGAGAGAGGATGGGACAGGCCAATTTACTTCTTCAACAGCTGGGATTCTGTTTCGATTTATGAGTTGTAACTTTTGGCCTGGTTTCTGGCCCTCACCCAAGCTGGAGGCACATAAGCTATTTTAGACATAAAATTACTTCACACTACAGGCAATTAGTGAAGCCAAGAAGCCACCAGAGAGCTGCACGTGATGAATGTAATTGCTAGTAGGAAATCCTTCAGGGTTTTTGACCTTGTTGCTAATTTTTTTTTTCTTCTTTGGGAATACCCTGAAAAGATCACACAGCTAGGGAAACACTGTTGCCTCAGAAAGAAATGATGAGGTAATTTACTCATTAAAGAATTAATAGCTTCAGAGGCTAGAGGGTTCATGAACAAGATCATTAAAAAGATCTTTGTACCACTACATAGGAAACTTTCAATAAAGGCTGTTCAAGTTAAAACCTGACTTAATGTTCTTCGGATAAAAATAAATAAATAAATAAAGTCTTCTTACTAAAAGAAGAAACAATGTTTGCAGAAACCCAGACCAAAGGTGACAAGGTGGGAAGCACCTGCTGCCTTCCAAGTAACACCACCCAAAACACAAAGAAATAACAGAACTGAAGCAACTGCAATGAATACGTAGGATTCGCCTTCGTATTTCTTTCCAAAATGTAAAAGGGAAGTTCCTTAAGCCAATAAAGCATTGAAACCATAGCAAAGGATGTACCAAAATCACTGCTGCTCAGCAGGACACCTCCACCCCCAGCATTCAACCAGCTAAACTGGGCACTGCCAGCAAGGAGGCTGGAGCAGCCTGGAGCTCACATTGGCACTAAGGTTGCTTTAGAGCCTATTCAAAGACACTTTGAAAGGCTTTGGAGGTTGATGTTGTGCTTAATGGTGTGGCAGCCACATCACATTACTTCAAGTCCATCCATACAAGCTGCAGTCACTGCAGTGCAGATATTTGCTGTGCTTGCTCCTTTTCAGCTCAGTGTTGACAGTTCCTTTAGACAGGTTTGTATTTTTTGGGTGTGTACAGAGATGCACTGAGGAGGTTGTCTCCTCTACAGAGAGGAACATTAACTGCCAAGTGTAGCGCTCCTTCTCTTGCATACAGAGAAACTGATAAAAAACAAGCATTAGCCAAAAAAAAAAAGCATCAAAGTCTATTACAAAGGAAATGTAATAACACTCCTTGGGTAACCACAAGGAATACTCTCAGCTTCACTGGAGTTTGTCACCACATACAGTGACAAATGTGTATTCACATAAATCATTATGCCCACGCTGATGGATAATACTTTACTCCAGCTGCCTATTACACAGAAGGCATTTCAACATCCTCTTGCAGAGCCTCAATAAAAGGAGCATCAAACGGAAGGTTTAATTTTTCATCATCATACAAACACTCTGATTCCCGCGGGAGCGCTCTCAGCAAAGGCAGGTGGATTGTGCCATCAGAGAAACGCAGCAGACCTATGCCTTGTAATGAAATCAAACAGCTCACTAAATCTAATACACACTCTAGCTGAAATTTGAGCTTCAAAAGCAACAGCCCATAACTTCAGAAATTAAACGTAGCAGAAAAGTACTGATGGTGCTCTTAGATGTGCTATTTTAGTGTCGTTCTTGCCTCACATGAAAAGTTTCTTCTGAAAGATAAGAGTCAAGCTGTGTGGGCTTGATACTGCTATCAAGTCTTGTAACAGCATTATTTTACTGCATGCTTAACAATGCTGAAAAATGGAGATTTAGGTTTCCTTGTCTAAAAGGCAAAGAGACTTCCACATAAACTGAATTTAATGGGTTTTGCTTGTGGATTGATTTGTTTTGTTTGGGGGCTTTTTGTTGGCTTTTTTTAATACCTGTTCATCATCTTGTTCTTAAAAAGATAAGCTACAAGAATGAAAGTAGCTTATCTATTTTTTTTTTAAATAGGGAAAACAGAATGCACATCCCTACATGAGTAGCCCTAGCATAGCAAATACATTTAGAACTACCATTACTCTCACTTTATATTCTGTTGTACTCTATAGTACTACAAAAAGTCAACAAAAGAATAACAAAATGGTTTGAGTTGGAAGTCATCTTGTCCCATCCCCTGCAATGACCAGGGACTTCTACAACCAGATCAGGTTGCTCAGAGCTCCATCCAACCTAGCCTTGAATGTTTCCAGGGATGGAGCAGCCACTACCTCTCTGGGCAATCGGTTCTAATGTTTCATCACCTTCATTCGAAAAAAATTTCTTCCGGTAGGTTGCAGTTCTTTTGACCTGTTTGGTTTCTGATTTGAGATTGTGGGAGCAGGTCAGTTGCCTAAATATAAGTATCTCTGAGATATTCTAAGGTATTTAAGTCATATAGAGGCCAGCAGACAGGACACAGGACATGGAGGAGACGCTTCTGGAGCTGGAGCTAGAAGCTGGATGACATTACCATACAGCATATTCAATGGCACTCAGCATCTACAGTAAGGGAACTGAAACAAGCCCTTTCAATACTTGAACTTATTTACTTTATGCCTTGCTAGTGTACATAAGTTTGAAGAGTGCAGTTTATATTAAGGTAGAAGTCTGTAAGAACGTCTGTAGGAAGACTGGTTTCTTCCTCTTAAAATACCCTGAATGTGAAAAGAGGTTTTGCCACTTCAGCAAGTGCAACTTTTGAAGCTCTCATCAAAACTGCTGACCTTCAAGCAGAACTTTAAGAACAGTTTATCCAAACGAATAATCTTTACTGGGGTTTATATTAAATTATTTATCTATTATTTGTCTTCACCTGTTCCTTTTTTACTTCTTGCTATGTATGGAACTATTAAAATACAGCATAAAAATCTCACCTGGCTAATGCAAGGCTCACATTGCACTCTAGAAGCCACTGAAGGCTCTCTGGATTTCTGGAAGAAATTGAAGGCAGCTGAACCACCACGGTGTTTGTTCAAGTTTATACAGTTCTGTTTAGAGTAAACCATGATAATTCCACCAAAACCTGAGTCCCAGCAGCATGGACTGAAAGCAGCTTTAGCACATTTCTCACAATTAATCCCAAATGCCACTGTAACTGAATCCTGTAACATGTTACTTTTTACTTAGAGAAATAACATGAGAAAATTTCAAGGCACACACTACCACCCCTAATGTTGTCCTCCTCAGAATTCAGTGTCGTATGTCTGAAAAACAAACATCTCCATGGTTCCTGTTATACCTTTACATTGCTTTAAAGAAATTTCCTTCCATTCTTGTATTCTCTTTTCCTTCCCATGTACATATTAACAAACAGCTTCAGGAAGGAAGTTCCTACTCCTTATATTCTGTTACTGATGGATGTATCTAATTTTCTGTTTCCCACATCTTACCACTCCTATCCAGGTGCCTGTAACACTCTCCTTCCCCTCACACACACACACTTGTATTTTCCTCTCCAGTCTGTCTGTTAAAGGGACAGTACCATCTATTATAACCAAAACCACACCCAAATGCCTTTATATCTTTGGGAGACTCTTCTCAATGAGGGAAGCAGCTGCAACAACAGCCTTTACTATTCTCGAACCCACCATTAAAAATAGCCAATGAAAACCTAATTTAACATATTTGGGGTCTTTTAGGAAAAAGTTTGTCTCCCATTTCCTACCACAACTTTGATTTAGTATCAAAATTAAATATCCTTTTGAGGATCTTTCATGCTGTGTTCCAGACAGCAGTACACATGAGCTATTCCCCCTCTTCCCTCACTGTACTACTTAAGTAGTGTGACCTCAAGGTCCCCTACACCCTTCCATAATTTCTAATTACCTATAGGTAATATAAGGAATGTCCATTAGCATAAAGATTATTTTTGGCATGATAAGACACATTTTAAGGCTGTCAATCTTTTCCAGACTGAAAATTATGTATTTTGCCACCTCTGGGTTTTAGCTTAAAGCTTTTTAAAAGTAGCATTCCATGCAGGGGTTAGATTCACTGCATTCTCTTTTAATTTTATTCCCAGCTATTTTTATTCTACCACATACCAATTTTAAATTGAAGCTTGCTATCACTTATAATGACTGACAGAAATTTTAAAAAGGATAATTTCATCTTTTCTTACATTCAGAAACAGTGTTTAGAGTTTGGTCTGTCATTCTGTGAAACTGGCTTGGATCTGCAATCTGCAAATGTACTTCTAAATAGCAAAAACACATCTCTGTGAGCATCAGGCAGAAAACAAGTTCACATTTGATAAGGCTTGTCATTTGAAAACACAAGTAGGACGTATGTGGCTCATAAATGCAAGCCTTCCTTGCAGGAAGAAATGTCTCGTTAGCTGTCTGTTCAAGATCATTCATTCTTCAATATTTAAAGGTAAACCTGCATGTGACAAATATGAGAACATCCACAGAGGCACTGTAAAACATGCATGTTTATATTACACATTCAAAGGTAAATTACAAAAAACAACAACTCGTTTCTTGCTTTCTGTGTTTGCCAAACACCAGGAAATGTTGCTTAATTTGAAAATAAAGGCAGGTTTTTTGGTACATGGAAACTGCAGAAGGAAGTCAGAATTTACTAGTGTGCTCTCAGGTACACAGAAGAATAAATTGCCTCCTCCTCCAACCTTGCTTCTCCTACCCAGAAATTGCTCTGCGTAATGACACCCTTGGTGACTGCCCAGTGGCTTCTCCCTTCTTGCCACTGAGGTGTTGAAGCTATCCATCAAAAGAACACAGAGGTTTAGTTGTCCTGAGCTGCAGTCAGTGCAGCAGAGCAGGCACAAGGAAGGAAATGAGATGCCCTCTTGGAAGAACTGTACTAGTTCCCTTATCTTTCCTGATCTTGCCTGAAAGAACAGCAAGGCAGGAAATGAAACATCATTTCTTCTCTGGCTTCCTCTAACTAAGAGCAGCAGATCCTGGTGTTGACATGTGCTGAAAGACTGATGCTATCCCAATCCATGCACTGTAGCCTTGGTATAGAGCAAAATCTATTCCATATGAGAGAATGAGAAAGCATCAGATTAAAATCTCCTGGGTTTCTATCACATTTTCAGAATTAGAAACTAAGACTACTGGAAACATTTGCTAGAAGTTTAGAAATGCAGAAGACATCACCAAGTTCTTGCCACTCCATACACTGTTTGTCAAACAAGTGCTGCTGCTCCCTGAAGGCATTTAACAGTGGTCACAGCTTAACAGCTGCTAAACACGTAAAACTGCCTACTTGAAAATGCATCTTGGAATTATTACAAACAACTTGTTCATCTTCCACACCAAAACATTTAATAAAAAAAAAAACAACAAAATCTATTCCCACCTAGAAAGAGTTCAGAGATAATCACAGGTATCTTGAGGAGCCTTTTTTCTGCATGCCATCAATCTTAAATCCTTCTTTCCAAAGCTGTGTTTGCCCTTTCTTCCCAGGTCTATTGCTTCTGATAATCTGATTAGGCCCCCTTATTTATTAAAAAAATCCAAAACCCTACCAGCACACAAAGAGAAATAACAACTGCAGATTTTTCAGGTGCAACTACAATTCTTGAAGATTGAGCCTAAGGCTATGATTGCATTTGAAGCTATATATTGATTCAGAATATACTCACAAGCTTTTATCCTGCTTTTACTGGAACTTA
>WAAE01035511.1:0-25116 GCA_013400495.1 Nicator chloris | reverse complement strand
TGGGATAAATAATTCTGAAGATAAAAGCTTTACTTCAAAGACTGAGAAATGTTTAAAATATCTAAAACATTTATATTTTTCTGTTTATAGTTGGAAGGCACATGATATTATTTGAATGTAAAGCATCAACTTATTTAAAAACAGACTTCTGCTTATAAACATTAAGGGAAGAAAGAGTAAAATCAGATATTTAAATCAAAAATTAATCACAGAATCACAGAACAGGTGAGGCTGGAACGAATCACTGGGTGTAACATTTCCTAATAAAGCACATTGACCTAGAGCAGATTTCACAGGTGTGCATTCTGGAGGATTTTGAAGGAGAAAGAGACTCCACAACTGCTCTGGACAGCACGTTCCAATGCTACCACCCTCACATCCTTTTCAAAATCAATAACATTCCTGTCTCATTCCAATCCATTTACTAACTACTTCATGTTCATTTATTTATTCAATCACTAGAGCAATTTTCAGGCTGTATGTCTCTTTAGACAAGGAAATTTACTGTTTGTATAATTATAAAAAGCTTTAAAATATTTTTCTTAAAGAGAAATAATGAAGCAAAGGTGGAAGGGAAAAAGAGGCAGAAAATCTTGGCAAAAACAGGAGGAACAAATGGGCAAAATATTGGAAGGAAGTTAGTATCATAGCAGTTCAGATCACAGGATTAGTCACAGGGTTAAATCCTTGGCTTATATTAGAAGGTGGAAAGAGGCTGGTCCACATATAATACTACACCATGGACAGGTTTTTATAGTTCATTCAGACAGGACCACTATTGGTCAGAGTTGGTTTACTTGTTAATAAGAACTTTGATGAATCTAAAATATTAGGTATGTATGCATCTCATCCATGGTATGGAATACACAAGTAAAAATTCCTTTATTCAGTTCTTCCACCTGCAAATATGGAAAGGAAGAAACTTAAGGCTCCTTAAACTCAACAACAAAATATCTTATAAAGGAAAAAAAAAATTTAGATTAATATAATCTATTTTTGCTAAAATTTGGTAGCCTAGATTATGACATCTAATTTTCCAAAATATTGGGGTTTATGGTTTTTATGCTTGTCATTTTAGTGGTCAGGATTGCAGCTGTTCTCTGAAGCACATATACAGATATATTTTTCACAGGCAGGTGAGTACTGCCCTGCATCCTGAGGAGTAGCAAAGGGGGGAAAAAAAGAAAAAACGATGGAGTTGTCTTAAATAAATTTTACCAACAGAAAAAAAAAATTACTTGTGATATCCTAACCTTTGTTGAAATTTTTCATTACGAGTTCAGTTAAACCTTGGAGTAATGCAGGTGGATTGCAATTAAACTACATCTGGAGTAATTCCTACTCAGCATGAACAAGAGTGAAGGCAACAAGCAACAGCTGTTCTACATTGCAGCTTTCTACTAATGTTACTGTATTTTTAGGACATTAAAAATGAACAGTTAGTACACAGTTGTACCTCATAAATTTGTATTACTTCTACCTTGAGCAAAGCTTAACAAAGGAATCCAGCTTAAAGTAATAGTAGGTAATACTCTCTTATTTGAACACTGTTAAACTCCAGTATTCTTATTTTTAATCTTTTGGGTTCTTATTTCCCTGGAAAACTCAGGTTCTTTTATAGTGAGGGTTCTTCTCTACATATGCACAGTGAGCCACTGACTGAAAGAAGAAATTAAATTTCTTTATCTTAAAGTAGGTGTCTTAAAACATCTAGGCATAAAGTGCAACTCTGATCTGAGGTAAAGGTAATGGAGAGAAAATTTGATACTTCATATTATTAAAGTCAAGTTTCATTTAAAATGCCTGAAATCCATGGAATATTCTGATTTTAATATTTATGCAAAATATGCAGTACAATGAACTCTGTTTTGTTTTGGTTTGGTTTGGGCTTTTTGTTTGGGTTTTTTGAGTTTAGTTTGAGTTTTTTAATTGTTGGGTTTTTTTAATTTAAATAATTCTTTATTTAAAAATATGTTCTAGCATCTTCTGTAACTGAAATGTTTGGTAAAATAGGGATTGTATTGCACTGGGCAGCTGAAGAGGGCTCTAAAAATGAAAAATGTGGAAGGATTGGAAGGAGCATGTATGCCTGATAACTGAAATATGATGTTGTCTTTACTGTACATCTGTGAAGATGAGGTCTGTCTTGGAGTCTAACAAGTATCCTTTGCCATTCCCAGATGTTTGTCCATTGCCTTTCAAGGAGTTTATGACTGATTACCTTTTTGTCACACAAACTGGCCTAATCTCTTGACTGTGACATGATCTGGTATTTCTTATGTGACAGCACTGTGCCAAGAAGAGAACATAGAATTTCCAAAGAGTTGCTGGAATCACTGCTTTTAGTGGATCAATACAACAGCAAATTAATTGCTTTGGATGAAAACAGGAGGTTGAACTACTTGCAATATATTGTTTGAAAATTGCTGGGGTTTATGACATGAAATATAGTTGGTAAAAATGCTGAAAGTGTTAGCGTATTTTAAGGGGGGTGGACAGCTCTTAGACACAAACCTCTGAAGATTTCTCAGCATCTGTAATAGAATATGAGATGCAGACTCATCATATTCTGTACCAAATGAAAAATGGATAACGGAAGCGGAGGATTATAATTTAACAGGTTTTGTCATAAACAATTTGGAAACAGATGTGCTGTGGAGAAGCCCAAGTTGTACAATCCAAATCAGTTTTCTTTCAGGTACCGAGAAAGGTTAATACTCCTCTTCACTTGGATTTATATAGTACAGATCTGTGAGTATGAGGGAGTCAAGCCTCTTCATAGCTGATGCTGGATAAGGATGCTTTTTAGATTCAATGTGTCTTATGTATTTTACTATTTACTTTACAAAACAATAAATGTTTAATTATATTAGTTATGTTTAATTATATTACTTACTACAAGAAGAGCTTACAGATATATAAGTGCTAAAATAGACAGATAGATGAGTCATTTATACCCCAGCCAGAGATATATATTTTAAGTTGCCTTTTGTGTGTTAGGTTGTTAGCCAAGAACTTAGAAGCACTCCCCACTCCTCCAGCAGTCTATTCCAGCAGGAATGAGTGAAGGAGTTATACTGAGTGGGAAACAAAGTAGTGCAAAGACCATTTACCTATTTAAAACAAAACAAACAAACCCAAACAACAATTACAAAAACCAACCAACCAACCAAACAAAAACCCTCAAAACAAAACAAGCACAACCCCCCCCCTAAGCTGGACTGAAATAAAATTTGAAAGGCAGTTAGTGTCAGGAGCACCACTGTAAAGCTGAGGAAGAGAAAGGGCCAGCTGCTATGTACAACAGATCCACCCACTGTACTGCAGAGAGAGCTAATATTAGCACTGTTGGCATGAGTAAGACTGACATTTCACCTATAGAAAATTAATTATTTTTGAGGCTCCTTTTCTTGACTGGCAAAGACTGCCACATAGGCATTTTCTAGGATGAAGCCAATATAATGCTGATTGATTTTTCCCTGTATATGAAAAAGAAAATCAAAATAATCAATGAATGAATGAACTTAAAGGAGGAAAGAATCCAGTGTTCAGCACACAACGCTTGACTTCACATGAGAAAAAAAGAATAAGGACAAAAGGATTGGAGGAATGACACTACACATAGGTTTTTACACATAAGATGAAGAAGTCTTATTGGGTTGACTTTGGGTGGATGCCTGGTGCTCGCCAAGCTCCTCAATCACTCCCTTTCCAATGAGACAGAAGAGAGAAAATAAGACAGAAAACAATTAATAGGTTAAGGCAGTTTACTAAAGCAGAAAGAGGGAAAGTTTGCATATGTATAATCAAAAAGAAAAACAATTACTCTGTACTTCCCATCAGTGGCTCTTCAGCCACATTCTGCAAGCCTCAGAACATGTCACAGTTTCCCAGTAAGGCAAACACTGTAAATAACAAATGCTCCACCCTGTTCCTCCTCCTTTCCTTAGCTTTTATATCCCAACTCGCATCACATAGTATGGAATACCTCTGTGTTTAAACTGAGTCAGTTGTGTTCTCTCTCAGCATCTTGCCCACCCCCAACCCCTTGGTGGGGGATGGAGGGGAATGTTGAGAGCCAGCCCTGATGCAGTGCCAGCCCTACTCAGCAGTACCCAAAGCACTGGGGTGCTGTCAACACCTTTCCAGGTCCCAGTGCAAAGCTCAGGACTAAGAGGGCTGTGATGGGAAAATGAGCTCCAACTCAGCCAAACCCAACAGAGAAGTAAAAGATACTATTTGGCAGATGTAAAGAATATTTTAGGTTGAATATTAGTTCAACAGCATGGGAACTGTTACAGTGAAAAAAAATACAGACATGAGACCATAGCAAGTTATTTACAGTGTTTTGTAAGGGACAGTAGGCACAGATTCAGAATAAAATCAGTTATTGTTTGACAAAGCTGCTGGACACTGACATCTCCAAAATCTTCCCAGCACCCAGGTGAGTTCTGTATTTGCAGTCTGCTGCATTCCCTTAGTGCAGACAGTACTAGATAGACAGCTTGTTCCTGTGGGCTGGGTCCTTGAATGCCCCAAGAAACAGCCAATTCAGTGTCCTCGGTTCACTGAGCAAGTCATTGTGGTTGCTCTACCCGTTATTGTCTCTCTGATTCTGACCAGGTCTTTGTTCAGTGTAATTATCATGTTATCAGATAACCTGACAAAGGTTATAGAACACTTATTCGACACAAGTAGACGCCATCATGCAAACTAAGGTGGCGACAAAATCAGCAGGGTTAATAAATGTTGTTAACAAGAGGCATACAAGTTTATTGCAGAGCTGATAGCCATGACTTTTGCTGCTACACAGAGGGAGAGGAAAAGGGAAACCACAGGCTGGAGGGCAAGGATGAGAACATATAAAATACATATACAAACTGAAAATACACTAGAAATTGAACAGCTATAATAATAATGTGCAGTGATGTCATCTTGAGTTAGATAACAACATTTAAAAAATTTTATTCTAAAATATACTAAGGAACAAAAGACAAGTACACAGAATTTAAAGATTTTGGGACACATCACAGGGCATGATGTTAATGGCAGTAAGGTTCATGCTTTTAAGACTGTTTCCTTCTCCCTACAGCAGAAGATAAAGAGCTGCTAATGTTCAGGTGAAACATACCATGATATATTCACTCATTAGTGAGGAGGGAAAAAAGAGAGAATCACCATTTTTTCCTTGCATATATTTTCAGAAAAACTCAACAAAGAGATAAGTATTTGATAACTCTGCATATGACAAATTTTAAAGCCAAAGGACATAAACTGGGGGATAATATGTGTATTATATGGTGTTGCTGTAAGGCACTGATTCTGTTTCGTTTATTTTCTCCCCTCACATGATGGACTGTATTTTCTTCTTCCCATAGAGACACTTAGTTTATTTTGATGATGATAAAAGTTAAAAATAAAATCAAATATATGGTTTTGGGCTCTTAGAATACACTAAAATAGATCTGCTGCCTGTGGATATCACAACTTGTATTATTGTCTTTGGGTTTTTTATTTTGTTTTTGTCTTCCTTTCTTTCTTTTCTATCATGTAAACAAAATACTTTTAAGTGAAGCATAAAGAATTATAAATATCATATTTTAATATGATCCATATAACCATGTTAGAATTTATGACCATTACTGAGGGAATTCCAGCAAAATTGATTCACAGTATCTTAAAGAGAGGAACTGGGCATATATTAAATGTCAAAAATATTTTCACACAGGAAAAAAAAAATAGTTCACAGGGTGTTGATTCTAGTTAAAAAATATGATTCTGGTATTTTCCATATTTTATAGAAATTATGTGATATCATAACTCTTTATCTTCAGAACTGTTCATCTAATGAAAAAGTTTATGCAAAAAGAAAGAACTCTGTTTGATGTGTAGGACATGTAAGCAAAAAATCAAAAATCTGCTTAAAAATGGATTTTTTTTATGAGCCATACAAAATGATTTAAAATAAAAGGAAGGTTCTCTGCTCCAGCAAATTACTTTTAATAAGCATTGCATTACATGAAATATAAGAAAACTGAGAGCATTTTTAGTAGTCTTACTACTTAGAAAAAAATTTCAAAAGTAAGGCCATAAAGAGCACAATAATGAGCATAGGCAAAATTAATTATTTTGGTTAGCTCAATGTCCTGATTGCTAATAAAGTTTAATTCTCAGCTACATGTTAAACAAACAAACAAAAAATTATGCACAGGCATTATTTTCTACTGTAGGTGCAGAAAATTACTCTAATGATTAGAAATTTAGTTTTCAGAGCGATTTCCTGTGTATACTGTTGTAAATTTCTGTAGAGAAGTCTTCTAAAATTGTGATGGTTAAATTGCAAATAATTTTATATATGAAAGATTGAAAATGATACAACACAAAAAAATGCCATATTTTAATGTGTTAAGCCAAATATTGGGTTGAGAGATGCACACTTTCTCTTTCATAACCATACCTACTGTGGTGTCTAAATTTGCAAGTACTGGCAGGTAAAAATGTTGCTGTGCCAGGTAACCCATAAATTTGCTGTATCTCTCTGAGTTACAGCAGTTTGACTCTTGATTTTGACTAAACTCTTGATTTTTCTTTGGCCAGAAGTTACAAGACTTATGGTATACTGATTCATAAATTGACATTGGAGAGATACATTAAAATCATGCTAAAAAACCCAGTTGCCTTATTTTTACACTATAAAACCAAACATGTTGTGGTGATTTTTCAGTGACACTCCTATTGTGCAGATTTCAGCATCAAAGACGTTTTGAAAGCTCACTAGAAGCTGAATATGATTGTTGTTCCAAAGTACTGAACACTCTCTGTCGAATGAGCTTGGATCACTTGGACCATTACATCATAACAGCCTTGTAGTTGAACCAGCAACCTCACAGAAGCCCATGTCAAAGTATCACCCCAGGGATGAGCCAGTAAAATCAGGTATTCAGTAGCATATCAGAACTAGAAATAAGAAACCTATATCACAAAAAGACAGAGACAGAAGATAGGATTTTCTGCCATTTTTCTTCACATCATGAAGTCATTCATAGACTAAATGTAGTTAGTCAACAAACAGATGCCTATAAATTTGATATCATCTAATGAAATTCAGAAATGATAGTTATTCATGGGGATGTAAAAAGTCCAGAAAAAAAAGTGTCTGATCTTCTCACACAGACCTTCTCAACATTTCTTTTATTAATAGAGTTAGCCCTGATTCCAGACACCAGGGTTAAATCATAAACCTTACCTGAAACTGTCATTGAAGTCATGGATCTGTGAATTCCCTCGCACCATCCATTCTCAAGTCACTTTGCTGTCCTTCACTTTCTCATCAATTCTTTTTTGTTTTTTTTTTTTCTTCTACTGGTCAGGAAATCCACAGAGGAACTCTTTAATCTTCATTATTTTGAGTACTTTCACACTTGCTGTGATTTTTATCCAGTCAGTTGAAAAACCTAACAATTTGTGCAAAATGAAGGATGTACTATGGATTATTCTACTGTTTCTATTAGGAGCCCTTTCAATGTACATTTCATATTCTCATATTTGTTATTTTATTGGCCTTTTATGCTTCTTTTCTCTCTATCCATCTCATTATTTTTCTTTAAGACCAAGCTACATTTATATAGCCTTTTCCTACTTTTGACATGTCTCTTAAATCCAGCTAGGTGGGTTTTTTCTATTTTTTTCCCTGGTTTTAGAACATCTTGCTACCCATTTTCTTTTATTTTTCCAAAAATTAGTCTCCATTCAACACCTACTCCTGTAGTTTCCCAAAACTTCTCACATTTTACAAAGAAATTCTCATTTTATTCATTGCTACTCTGTTTGCTTTGTTATTTCACTTTTACATTTTTATGTGAGTATATTTTAAACTGTTCTCTATTTCTCCAACCAAACATTTCTTTTTTTTTTTTTTTTTATAATTTCATATTTGTAGCTGTGTGTCTGGGGAGTGTCTTCATTATTTAGGGATCTATTTTGCTTTTAAGTAAAAAAAAACCTCTAAAAATATTGGCTTTACCATGAAAGCAGATGTTTATACTATTTTCTGATGCTTATTATTATTTTCTGCATTATTTTCTGCACATATGAAGATATTTTCTATAGTCCTCAAGGAATCTGATTCTACAGGACTCACCAAAGACATTTCCCTGAGACAAAGGAGTTTTAATAACTGTACATATCTGGAGAGACTTTTCAGCTGTGGGATTCATGATTATATAATGGGAGAAAAAACTTAGGTGAACTATCTCCCACCTTAGAAGGAGAAGGAAAGGGGAATGATAGAAGCACCAAGATTTGAAAAGACCCGGTACTCAAGGTGCAGTTTCACCAGTGCCAAGTGCAGGGGGACAATCACTGCCCTGGTCCTGCTGGCCACACTATTGCTGGTGGAGGCCAGGTGCCACTGACCACCTTGGCCACACTGATAGCTTGTGTTCAGCTGGCTGTCAATCGAAACTCCCAGGTCCTTTTCTGCTGGGCAGATTTACAAGCACTCTTCCCACAGCCTGTAGTGTTGCCTGGAATTGTTGTGACATGAGTGCTGCCTTAGTACTTTGCCTTATTGAGCCTCACACCCCTGGCCTCAGCCCACTGATCCAGTCTGTCCAGATTTCTCTGCAGAGCCTTCCTAGCTCTCATCAGAATGACCCTCCCATCCAGCCTGGTGTCTTCTGTGAAATTACTGAGGGTGCACTCAACCCCCTCATCCAGATCATTCATAAAAGTATTAAACAGGACTGGCCCCAATACTGAACCTTGGGGAACCTCAGCTGTGACCCTCCACCAAGTGGATGTAGAAAAATTCACCACAATTCTCTGGCTGTCCAGCCAGCTCTTAACACAGTGAAAAGTGCTCCCATCCAAGCTGTGGACTGCCAGCTTTTCCGGGAGAATGATGTGGCAGACTGTGTCAAAGGCTTAACTGAAGTCTAGGCAGACAACATCCACAGCCTTTCCCTCACCCACTAGGCAGGTCATCTGGTCAGAAAAGTAGATCAGGCTGATCAAGCAGGATCTGCCTTTCCTAAACCCATGCTGGCTGGGCCTGTTACCCTGGTTGTCCTCTGTGTGCCACAGGATTGTACTCAATGTAATCTGTTTCACAGTCCTTCGCAGCATCAAAGTCAGGCTGATAAACCTGCAGTTCCCTGGATCCTCCTACTAGCCATTCTTGGGAATGGTGTCACATTAGCCAACTTCCAGTCATCTTCCTATCTAATCTTCCCAGCTAACCAGGACAGATAATTAACGGATTGATGAGGTCTTCTGCTGACTCCCTCAGTATCTTCAGGTGAATTCCACACAGCCCCGCAGGCCATTCCAACCCTCTGAGTATTTAAGTGGCGCAGCAGGCCACTGACTGCTTCCTCCTCTTTTACAAGGGGTCTCTTCTGCTCCATGTCCCTGTCTGTCAGATCAGGGATTTGCTTGGCCTGAGGATAACTGGTATTTCTTTGAAAGACTAAGTCAAAGAAGGCTCAGAAGTACCTCAGCCCTTTCGTCAGCCTTGGTAACGATATTCCTCTCCTTGTCCAATAAAAGAAAAGTGTAAGATGATGTGTCTCTTGGCTCTCATGTCTCATCCTCTTCAGAGTTATCACTAATCAAGTTCTTCACCACATCATCATCTCTCCTTTGATTTTCCTCCTGGCACACTAATTATCATCTATTATAAATGTAAATCAAGCTTGTAGCACTGAAGTATACTTAACATGTTGCATATACATGAATTGCAATATTTTATCAAGGATGCTCACTCCTAAAAATAATTTGTATGTAACATTTAAAACCTGCTCTTGGCATTTTAAGGACTCTTCTTCAGTAAGCTCTGCAGAACCCAGGGAGAAAATGGAACAACTAGGGGGAAAAATAAGCCCCTCTCTCTCTTTTTTAATGAGGTCATGGAGAATATTGTAATTTCTCTCCCTAGCAAGAGGCCATGCCGAGAGCTAGAACAGAGAGCTGTTGTCTAGAAATGTATTTCTTTACAGGAAGTTTTAAAAAACACTGTTGGCTTTTTCAAGCCCTTAATAAAAGAGCAATTAGCTCAAGTCTTTATAATCACAAGTGCAAAGCTTTCTGTATCATGGATGGAAAAGAATTTTCTCCACTCAATGTGTTTCAGGGGCTGTTAAATACATCCCTTGCCATAACTGCAGAGGTTGTACAATTTTGTCTACTGATTTCAAGGTAATCAGGATCATATTTCAAAAGTAGCCAGTGATGTGTACTTAAGAACCAGTTGCTTATTTCACCATTCCAAGTGTCATTTAATTGTATCTTGAAAAAATTCAGTGTCCATGAAAATACTAAATAATGAACACCTTAAAGATGCATGAAATTACATTAAATTACTCTGTAGTATAGGTTTATATGTTTTTATATTAATAGCTCATGTTTTGGTTTTTGAGGGATTTTAGGGTTTTTTGTGGTTGAACAGACCCATTTACTATGGTTTACTGAGAAATTCTTCTTTCACAGTCCAATATAATTGAACGTTATCTGCTCAAAATATGACAGGATCTTACCGTTTTTACATAGAGATGATAATTCACTTATGAGGATTATTTTTTGTCAAAATTTAAAGATGGTCCTAGGGTCTGTTTTTATTATCATGCCCTGTCCCAGTATTCCTGTTTGGCCTTGGACAAATCCCAGTGAACTCCACGGTAGTGCCAGTTAAGCTTTGGTTTTGCTAAACCTGAGTTAACTGTTATTCTAAAAAAGGTTTCATTTCTCAGGAGAATTCTTTCATGATTATATAGGCCACACTTTGATTCTTCTCACACCATCTAACCAGTAAATCACACTGACTTAGGTGAAAATTCCATTAGATTAGCCTATCTGATGAAAATTCAGAGAAATACAAAACCTTCTGTAGTGCCAGATGAAAGGTTAGGTAATTCACTGGCTAGTGGATCCACTGCTTGAACAGGAATTTAGGAAATCTGCCTGAATCTAAGTAGTCTTATGGCCTCTTTCTTAAGATCAAGACTACCTGAAATTTCAGGACGTGATGCTTCTCTATCCTCACTTTTGTAAACTACTGCTTTGGAGTCTCACAAATTAGGGGACCTAGGAATTTGGCCATTCTTATCAGGATGTTTTCAAAGCCACAGGACTGGCTTTTTGCAAGAGCACCATATTCACGTGAGGGAATTCAGACCAGAGGGATGCCCCAGTTACCCTGTTGAGGTGCCTATGTACAAGACTCAAATGCCCAGGCATAGGAAGCGAGATTTTTTTCTGCATAACATGCAAAAGGAGACACATGGTGGAGGTTTTCAAGTGCCTTTTCATACGACTATTCAGGCATTTTACCCGCACACTTTATAAAATAAAATGCACAAGCGAAATACACAGAGGATTAAGAGAAGTGTTGTTCTCCTTGAGGAGATATTTTATCTTTGGAACAGGAAATAAAAGAACCCAAACTTCTTTATATAGTTCATCACTGGTAACCCTTAATTTCATTAACACTGAGGGTTTTTTCTTTGAGGAGAGAGTCATGGTTGTTGGTAGACTCTTTCTCAAGTACTCACTACATATCATGTGGGTGCAAGTTTTGAAGAGAATAGTCAGCTCTATTAATTAAAATTCAGTACTGCAGATATGCTTAATTTAAAATCTCTTAGAAAATCATGCACAGTTGGTTCATGTCCACGGATTTCTAAGAACTTCTTTCTTACACAGCTGCTGCAATTTTTATTTCTAGTCAATGATTTCTCTCATAATAAACTCAAGCTTTTAAAGCAATTTGGTAAAACTGTAAAATGTAAAAGGACTGCAGCCCTCATAAAAAAGTAGCGATAATACAGAAAATTGCTGTGAATGATGTTCTGTCACGTAGGTGATAAAAAGGAATTAGAAGCAAGTGCTTCATCGATTGCTAATATAATCACAGAATCACCACTCTGCACTCTGGAAAGCAAGCAGCTGACAGCCTGGTTAAATCATTATCATTATACAATTAGTATTTTTGCAGCTTTAAATGTGAAGCAAACACAACTCGAATTTAAGGTATCGAGAAGTGAAACCAAAGACTGTGGAAGAGTCCTAACAAAAAACTTGAGATCCTGCATCACAAATGGCTGTTTGGTCTTCTAGGGGTTTACCCTTTGGCATATTAACCACCCAGAACCCTTCAGCATTTATGAGTCGGGGTGTCTTCTGAAAGGATCCTGACATGTCTGTATTGACAGTCCTGGAAGAGCTTCAAGCTCCTAAATCCCGATGGCTGCCCTATCTTGACTTTGTATCACTGTGACAGCCAGGCATGCAGCAACCCTCCTTCCCAGGTCTGGTGTCACAGGATGGGAATTGCGAAGGGCAGGCCACAGCAACCCCATAGTGCCCTGCAGTCAGGGTCCAGGATAGTGCCCCAGAAGTTCAGAACTGTGCCTGCAGTGGACTTTTTTGTTGATTAGCAGTTTCCTTGCCTCCTGTCTTATTTTCTTGTCAGAGTAGTATAACCTTCCCAGGAACCTGTGAAACACTTTATGGAGAGAAATGGAGAATTTTGCACATGATTTAAAGTTGCTTTATAAAAATTACTGGAAAACATATCATAGATAGTACAAGATAAGAACTTTGTGTTTACAAGAGATTGCTCTAGTCATTATAACAGGTCTTTCCTATCTCTCACCTCCAGGATCATGAGAAATTGGATTACTATGAGCAGAATTTTTGCTTCCCAAACTGTACAAATACCTGCATTCTACCATGTTCTCTGCTAAAGCTGTATCTTCACCAAGAGAGAATATTTTAGATGACATTATATTCCAATAATATTTGATCCTTTTTTTTTCCCTTATTTCATGCAGGAACTTACTCAATTTTTTAATGTATATAAAGAATTTTGCAAACCTTCCTTTTAGAATATCTATGGTAATCTACTCAACACCATTACTAAGGACACTATTGCTTAGAGACATGTTCCTTTCAGATTTAAAGAATCTCCAAATGTAATGTGATATTTAAAAATACAGCACAGTTTGGGTTTTCTTAATACATTTTGTTTTACAAGTGATCACTGAAATAACCACTCGGTTTTCACTGTCATTTGTCTCCTATCAAATAAGTTGTGATCAATAGAACAGCTTTCATTACACTGAGGTGAAACCACATATAGTGTATTTTTAGCTACTCAAGTATGTGTTTTACTGGAAAGGCATATGTAATGTAAGCCAGAATCTCTTTAGCTATGGGCTTACCAAAATTGCTGCTTTATAGGCTTCTACTCTTCTAAAATGAGGGGGTTTTTTCTTACTACACTTTTTTATTCCACTTTTTCAATTTCAATTACATTAAGAAGAACTGTAATTCACGTTTCCTCTTACTTTGTCTTGCAAATGACGTAACAAAGCAAAAAGACATCAGGTGAAGATAATGGTCATTATTGATATTAATTTGAGCAAATTTCACTGTTTCTTAAGTATGTGATGTGCCTCTGAAGTAGCCATATAAGAAGGCAGCAAGACAAAAGGTCAATTTTCTAAAAGGAAATGGACTAGTAATACCTTGTCAAACTTCTGGCATTTCTGTCTTTGTTAGTACAATACAAGCCTGGAAAGTAAATTACTGAATAAATTAGTGAAACCATTCCAAATCTTTACACTGAATGTGATTGTTTGACAGGAATGTGAGAATAAAATGAGGATTCATAATCTTAGAAATAACACTGCTCTGATTCTGAAAGATGAAACATTTTCAAAATAGGTCAAATAGTGCATTTTGTAAATATAATGAGTTGTGCAGAAGTGGAGAAGAATTGCTTATGATATACCACCTACTATTTTAGAATCATCCCTTATACTCCTATGACAACTGAACAATCAGTGACATAAAAGAGATAAGTTTGAGTATACATTAAAAAGATAAAAGAATGTATACAATAAAATCCCATAATTTCTATAGAAAAGTGATTAATTCAATATGAAAAATTGTCCATTGAAAAAAAATTGAATTACAGACTGGAATTTTAATTGAATTTTGACTCTACAAACCAAACTGAGCCATAAAATCAGTGTGCTGTCTCCTTCCACTACAATAAACAGCTCAGTAGGGGATAGGAAAAAGAATACTTTTTCCTTTTTCTCCCTGATTTTCACGTTTTGTTGATAGGAACTGCTTATAATATGGAAAATATTGCATTCATTCTCAAATATGTAACCATACTCACCTTGCCTTTGACAAGACAAAGTAAGGTCCTTTTCTTAATGCAAGCATTCTTGATAGAAATAGATAGGGTGTTGACCTCAAATGTCTCTAAGTGGAAGGTTATTCTAAAAACAAATCAGGGAGTATACTCTGATATCAGGAGCCTAAGTTGTTCTTCATGCTCTCTGGAGAAGTTTTATTATGATTGTCATTTGTTTCAGACCCAGTTTGGGGTGTATATTGATCAAAACTTATTAACTCTTCACGACCTCTTAAGATGTCTGTGACAGCAGCTACCAGTAAAAGCCCATTTTATAACAGCAGGATATTCACACCCTACTGAGCACTAATTGAGCACTTGTTGACAGTTTGAACAAACACAGTGGTCACCTTTCCTTCCCACCATCAATGTCTTTATCCTAGGCCTAAAGCACAGACACAGGTAATGTTAGTTGTGTAAAGCCACTGTAGATGGAGTGCCTACAGTTTTTACGCTTTTGATACAAATAATTGGTAGCAGGGTGGTGGAAAAAGTGGAAGGTATCTTTTGGAGTTATTAAAATTTACTTTACAATGGCAATCATTAATGAATTATATTTGTTCTTCACTGTTTTCCTCGCAAGAGAAGGAAAAAAAAAGCTGCTTTAATGATAGATTTATAACAGTTTAAGCACTTTCTTTTGTGTATAATAACCTTTTTGGGGGACTCATTGCCATACATCAATGTGTGGCAATGAGTCAAAGTGAGGAAGTCAAAGCTCTACGAGGACATTAAATACCATCACCAGAAGTCTAGTTCTCTGACTCCCAAGTCCAAAATTGAAGTTCTTAGAGTGTAGTCTAGTAAAGGGGAGGGACTTGTGCTTTTGTGTTTGTTTTTGGATTGTTTGGGGGGTTTTTTTGAGGGATATGGTGCTGTTTCCTTCTGACTTATATATTATTATATATTATATAATATTATATATTATTATATTCTGACTTAGTTCTTAGTATACTGGAAGGTATTCTTCTGAGTGAATAACTGAGTACTCACACATAAAAACTTATGTTTGTAATCTTCAGATTAATTGTGTTCTTGCCACATATCTACTACAAATTCATTACTGGTAAAACATTTAATTTTTCATGAAAACTACAAAATATAGTGAGAAAGTAAAATGTTCTCCTTATCACCACTAAACTAGAAGATAGGGCATTGCTGATGTAGTCAGTCTTCATCACATTTATTCCTGGTTATGGAAAACTATGTCATAAAAGATTGCACCACATTAAAAATTTTCTGGTTCTGAGCAGTGTATCTACCTCCTGTCTCTTTATGCCTAGAGCATCTGTTAATACGAATATTATCAACTCCAGCTGCCTAAAGGCAAATTGTAAGGAATGCATTTGCAAAGCAATCTGGTGCATAAAATGTGTAGAATTTTCTGTGCTGCATCAAATCATATTTCTTCAGTTTCATTTCAAATGAATTTACCAATCACTATGGATAATGCAACAGTCTGAGTGCATGATCTTACAGAGTCAAGAAATCAATCTTGGAGTAGAAATGTATCAACTATCTTAAACATTTTAGGGGGGGGGGGTTGTTGTTGCTTTTTCCCCCTAAAAATTCCCATTCTGTAAACAAGACTTTTAAAGTCAGAAAAACTTTGATTTATTTTAAGGAAGATGACAATAAATTATCTGGGGATGGAACCAGTCAATACAGTGGAGGTCATGCAGATGCTGCCGTCCAGAGGGACATTGGCAGACTGGAGAAATGGGCTGGGAGAAACCTCACGAAGTTCAGCATGGCAAAATGCAGAGCCCTGCCACAGGAAGGGAACACCCCCTGGCACTGGGCAGTGATAGACTAAGGAGCAGCTCTGGCAGAGATCCTGAGGGCCCTGGGGCACACTGAGCGGAGCATGAGCCAGCAGTGTGCCCTGGCAGCAAAGACAGCCAGCAGCATTAATGGAAGCACAATCAGCAGGTCCAGGGAAGTGATTATTCATACCTTTGCTCAGAGCTGATTACACAGAGTCTAATTTCTGTGTCCTATACAGGAAAGACATCGACAAGGCACCAGGGCAGTCAGAAGTGGATCACTTGCTTTATGAGTTGAGGTTTAGAGACCAGGGCTTGTTCAGCCTGGAGAAGAGATGCCTGTGGGACTCTTAATAAAAGCATATATTTGCCTGAGGGGAAGTTAGGAAGGAGATAGAGCCAGGTTCCTTGATATAGAATCATGTAGGTTGGAAAAAATCTTTAATACCATGAAATCCAGAAGTTAACTTAAGCACTGCTGAGTCCACCATTAAGCCGTGTAGCATGGTGGGTGGAGGAGAGTCAGTGGGCATAATTTGAAACAGGCAGTTTCTGGGTTTTGAAGAGCAACCTTTTCCCAATAAGAACACCCAGTCAACAGAGCAAGTTGCTCAGACAGATTCCACTGTTTCTGTCTTTGGAAACTTTCAGGACACCTGGACAGAGCACTGAAAAACTTGGCTTGACCTCAGAGCAGCCCCTACTTTGACCAAGAGGTTGGACTACAGGGCTTGATGAAGTATCTTCACACCTGAATTGCCCTTAGATCCTATAAATAGGCTACAGCACTACATTTTCAAAGGTATCTTTGCTCATCTATGCAGTTGAGAGCATTTGTAAGACTATTTCACTAGTGTCATTTGGCTACACTATATAGGATGTTTCTTTGAAGCATTCATGGTAAATTCCAGACTTGGCATAAATTTTAACAAATTTAAATAATCATTAAATGTTTATTTTACTTTTTCTAACATATTACATCAAAATCAAAACGAATCTATAGGATTTATATGCTAACTTTTTGTATCAACAATACTATGATTTTATCCCTAAATTTCAGTATTAACAGAGACAGTGATGGATGCAATTAGTGCTATCAGTACATAGGCATAGGCCAGTTAAACCACGTAACATAGGTGATCTGATCAATTTTATATAAGTAACCAAACAAGGCACCTTTTTTATTGTGTTACAGTGGTAACAGAACTGTACAGAATAAACTGTGTTCCTCTCCTTGACATGAACACAGCTGTGTGTATTCAACACCTTCTAGAAAAGAAAACCAGAAATCCTTGATGCAAAATGAAGTCTGGAACAACTGGCATATATCCCTTCAAGATTTATCCAAGGGGAAAGTTATTCAGAACATCTGTTTTGCATATCCTGTCTCTTTTAATAATATCAGAGCTACAATGAATGGCTTAGATAAGATGCACATATTGGATTAGTTGTGACCTAGACACTAAGAATTACATTTCATAACACACCAAATGGCTTCCATAACCTTCTGAATGGTATTGTGTACTTTTAAAACATGAAGACTTAGAGAATTGCAATCCCTGAGAATGAGGAAGGAGAAAAAGCCAAACCAAAAACCTTTCAGGAATTACTCAAGACCTTCCCCTGTACAAGCCCTGGACATCAATAAATGTCAAGTATTTTACCAAGTTCCTTTGGGTCCACTCCAACTGGTCCATGTCTTTTCTAGAGGGACAGGACACAGCTGGGACAGCTGATCCCAACTAACTAAAAGTATTATTCCATACCATATGTCATCATATTCAGCAGTAAAAATTGGGGTGAACATGTCATGTTCACCAGTAAAATGTGGGGTGAAGGAGGAATGTCTGGAATTTTGGCATTTGTCTTCCCAATTAATCTGCTCTGGCTACTTGAAGGCCTGCTTTCCTAGATATGGCTAAATACTTGCCTGCACATGGAGAGTAGTGAATTAATTCCTTATTTTGCTTTGCCTGTACACAGTTTTTGTTTTTCCTATAAAAATGTCTATATCTCAACTCATTAGTTTTCTCACTTTTACCTTTTTTGATTCTATGCCCCAGTGAGCAAAGGGCTGTGTGGGGCTCATGTGCATACCAGGGTTAGACCACAACAGCCACTTGCAACACTCTACTTTCCCCAAAGGAAAAAAGAAATCCTGGAGAGATTTTAAGTGTTTTCTGAATTGTGGAAGCACCTGAAGATATGGAAGATCTGAAACCTGCAAGAGAGATGTGTGAGAAAGGTCTGAGATGCAGCCATTTCATTCAAAGATCATTCATTCTGGAGAATAAGAGAAAAGCAACGAAAGATACATCAATCAATTCTCTTTGACTTCTATTAATCTGCTTTTTGCTCTATCTTTCTAAACTTAGCACCTCCTAGATGAACTAAATTTTCTCGGAAATACCAGTAGGTACGTTAAAAATTTTCTAGTGGCAAAAAAAAAAAAAAAAAAATTGTTATCAGCAATAATGAATTTAGACCTATATTCGGCAGCTGAAACATTAATACACTTTTTTACCAGCATATTATTCTTCTTCAGCCATAATGTTTTCTTTAATTCTAGTGCCAACTACCTGAACAATTCAGGACTGACCCAAAGCTAAAATATTGTTAAGGGTATTGTCCAAATGCCTCTTAAACATTGACAGGCTTGGGGTATCAAACACATCTCCAGAAATGCAGTTTTGGTTTCTTGGTAAAGAAATGCTTCCTAATGCCAACTCTGAACTTCTCCTGATGCAGCTTTGAACCATTCCCATCCCATCACTGGATACCAAGGAGATGAGATCAATACCTCTCTCTTTGCTTTTGGAAGGATCTGTTGGAAGAATTATAAAACTACTTCTCTCGTAAGTTAAAAATTAAATTATTACTATAGTGTTTTGTCATGGAAGTATAAAATCATTGTTATTTTTTAGTTCTAATCTTCAACTTTGATATTAGATCACGGACCAAACCTCTCGAAACATTAACTTTTTTTCCAGTTTTGAAGACCGTATTTTACACAATCTTAAGTGTCAGGGAACGATGAGATCCAGCAGGAAGCTGGGAGCTAAGAGTGAGAGAGGCCAGCAGAGGAGAAACATGTTAAGAGGCACAGTCCCACAGTATCTAATCAAGAGAGAAGGGTTGGGACAGGGATTGTGAACAAGGTGTCTAATGGTCAGACAAGGCTTCAGAGACAAGGCAAACCCAAGCCTATGGGGGAAATCTGTGCCCATGGGCCAAGGCCAGGATCAGGGCCAAGATGGCAACCTAACTCCAGCTATAACTCAGAGTGCCTGCATAGCAATTCTGCACCCCCATGAAGAAAGGAAAGTGCCAGATAGATTTGCCTCATCTCCATCTCTAGCAGTTCTTCTCAGTCACCTGATAATGGTTGTGCAGCTGCACTGCATCCAGCTTTAAGCACAGACTAACAAGAACTTGGGGAACATGGTATTTTCCATGGCCAAATCTGGGATTTGCTCTTAACATTGTCTAGTTTTAGAAAGAAGGTAAGATTTAAAGATTTAAAATGTGTAAACACATTTCTTTACTAGAATGTTACATTGTACAGAATAATATGATGTGGCACAGCTACATGACAGGATGACAGTTCCCTGCCAAAACACATTTAACAAAAAGCTTTTTGCAGCTTAGGAAAGCTTCCATCAATTCCTACATTCAAAATGAAGGTTTCATGGGAGACTCATTGGTATACAAATTCCTTGCACCTGTTCTTTTAACAGATACAGATGAGAACAGTGGGATGCTGGCTCTTACACTGCAGAGCAGAAGGTATTTAACTTACCTGGCACAAACAACATGTTACAGGATTTGTTGTAAGATTTAATGTACAGTTTAAGATAAAAAACGAACAAGCAAAATCTTAACAGTACCATAAAATATTTCATTTAAGTAAAACATATGTTTTAAGTCAGTGAACATATTTCAATTTCCCCACCTTCCAGAAAGCACAGTAAATCACTTGTCACACCATGATAATAGTGAGTGATATACTGAAAGGTATCACTAGAGGGAACACACCAACCAGTGACAGATATAAGTGAAAGAGAGAGAGTTGTGTTTTTGTGTTAGAATTGAAATTTCAAACTAGAAATCATTCTTTACTCTCCACCCACCCTGCTTATCTACTAAATGTTAGATTAAATACCACAGTTCTTGCAGACCTCCCACAATTTCCTTGTGACATTAACAATGCATTTGGGGGATGCTTAAATTCGGAGCTTTCAGGTGACATATAGTACATAATAGAGTTGAACACTATGTCCTAGTAGTGGAGAAGCATTGCAAAAGGGCAATATCCCATTAAACTCTTTCTCTTTATCCTTTACCATAAATATTACAGGCACAGAGCCTATTGATCAGGCAATTTCAACCACCTACCAAATTAAATGAGATATTCTGATGTGAAAAAACGCATTAAATCAACCAAAATCCTTGGTGTTTAAAGGAATATGTAGAAATTGATGGAAAGAATAAATGAATGAATATAGGAAAATTGTCTGTTGAAGTCAAAATGCCATCATCTACAGCACTGGGAATTACAAATCAACCACATCATAAGGAATTTCAAAGGAAGGGAGGTAACAATAACAAAATTGCTTTTAATTTGGAAAGAGAAACTAAGTTCTGACAAAAAAAATCACAAAATTTAATTAACTCTTCCTCATGCCTAATAAAGGATGTCTGAATGGTCATTAGCTCTATGTCTGGGAAGTTTTAGCATGTCAAGAAAACTTTACACAGTTTTCTCTATAAAGTGAAAGAAAGTAAGAGATTTTGTTACAACTTCCAGCTTTTAATTCATGATAAGAAAAAATGCTGATAAATTAGAAACATTAATCTAGCCACAGATATGGGAACACCTGCAAATAGGAATAACTTGCAGCAAATAAATTTCTAAAGAGAAAATGATAATTTGAAAGGTACTCAAAGTAACTACAATTTGGATTGTTTGATGAGAAAAAAATAGTAAATATATGTTAGTACTGGCTACTACATTATTTTTTTCTCTCTTGATATTTTAATAACAATTTTCTGTTGACAAAAACAGATTTTATGTGTAAAAAGTGCACAATTTTCTTGAGAAAGTGGCTTGACATTTCTCTTAGAGGAATATATTTAAAGCATGCAAAAGAGAAAGTATTGTAAGACACCAAGAGTTTTGTTTTGAAGCTCCCTAAACAAACAACTTGAATCCAATTTGGTTTTAAATGATTATGTATACCTTTCTTCATTAAAAATGAAAGCAGATAAATAACAAATTTTCATTACAAACCTGTTGCGGAGCAAAATGTTGATTCATGATCGTGATGGACAAGACACACTGAAAACTTTCACAGGGGCCTGTTCTGGCAGAAGGTTTCTCAGCAGGGAAATATGGGCATATTGGAATAAGAAAGTCTGCTCCAGATGGTCAGGATCCAGATTTGTGTCATTCCAGCCTAACAAGAGTTGTCCCTGGCTCCCCTGAGGTAGGGTACCAATTACAGCTGGCCATTTCTTCAGCTGCATAAATGATCTCTTGGTAAACATAGTTAATTAATAGGCTGACTCAGTAAATATCTACTCCTTGACATGATAGACAATTTTTTTTTCCTTTTTGTTCAATAAAACTTAAATTGCATCTTTTTACTTGAAACATTTTGTTATGACTACAGTTTTCCTGGTAGCCCTTGTCAGTGGAACCACTTAATTGCTACTCCAAAGATTTTTCAACCTTTTCAAACAGACAGCTTTAAGGTAACTAGCTACCACAAATCCAAGTTTTATTAGACCAAAAATACAAAAAAGGAATTTTCCAATTATAAGATGAGATGAGGAACTCTCTTTAGACCTGTCTTCTGGAGTTTTTGAGTTGTTTTCTTTATTTTGGTTTGTGTTTTTTAAATTTTTTGTGTGTGTCTCTTTTGTTGTTGTGGTTGCAGCTCCAAATGAGCCAATTCAAGCCAACAGTGAGACACACCTGTAACAAGCACTAGAACATACAACCTGCACCACAACTCATGTCCTGAGTAGAAAAACAGGACAACACAACCCTAGCAAATAGACCTTTTTGCCACTTGCCAGGAGAATTGAAATTTTTTGATGTTATCACAAAGAGTTATTGCTTTGGCTTGCTGTCTCTGAGGTCACAGATGAATGTACACTACCAAGAAGGTTCTTTGCTGATGTCCACCACATTTGAAGTTCAGCTGTTTGCACACATTCACTCTCACTGCTCTGTCCTTAATGCCTTCTCATCTGTCCCCAGACTGTCCCCAAGGTGAGTCCTAGGGTTTAGAATGGTAAGTTATCACATGACAAGAGCAATTTAATTTTGTAAGGATTTTTTTTTTTTTTGAAATGTGGGTGTAAGCCTAAGACTTCTCTGCATTTATGAGTTGATGAATTTGAACCTTTCTTTTAACTGTCTTGTACCTACTTTTTACTGACTTTTGTGGTTTTAGTCTATATTTGGTACAATTCTATATCAAAGTATTTTAACAAGTATAATGCTATAATTTAAACAAAAATGCAAGTGCAATACTGAAATATCAGTCATGAGTTAAGAAAATGTAAGTCCAGAGAACTATATTTAAAAGCATATATTTACTGTAAATAACCAGACACTACACTTAATTGTATGCCTAAATTTCTATCAACAACATTCCTCAAAAGGTTGAATCCCTGGTTCTGAACATACTTAACAAATGTCATAAAACTGAGCAGTTAAAGGTTTAGCTGGCACCTAAATGAAACTGGGATCCAAAAGCTTGATTTTTCTTTCACATGTGATAATAATTTATTTTTCTAAACTTTTCAATAAGCCAAAGAAAGTCAGGAGTTGCTCTTTAAAATCAGTGATGACCATACTAAATCTTATATTTGCTGGGAGCAAAATTCTCCAGTAACCACTACTAGGTATAAAAATGCTTAGATTCTAATAGTAAATCACATTATTCTTTTAGACATCTGCTGTACAAATGTATAATCCAACTGTTAAAGCAGCATGGATGCCATGGAAAAATGCCTCAATTGATAAGGGATGGAGCAAATCTGCCAGGAGGTTCCCATCCACAGAACAGGGTTCTTGAAACAGGTTCAATGACTTAGCCAAAAAGATAGATAATTTTCCCTTTCATCTTTCAGTCTATATTTTTTATTACGTTTTCTATGAAATTGTGATTAACTAAACATGCCAAGAGCTCTTCTTCTGTGAGTATGATTAGTCTAATGGCTCTTTGTCCTTTCAATTTCACACAAAAAAAGGAAACTTCCCCGATGAGTAGAAGGAAATAAGGAAGTGTCTGAGAATATAACCTTATCTGAATATGAGTGATTATACTATTTCTCTTTGGAAATTAATATGAACAGAGTTTATTATAGTCTGTTTTGATTATGAAGGGCTTATATGTCAAGATGTTGAAACACTAATAGCTTTTTCTTTTCAACTATATTTGGAATGTGTAAAACAGTTTAAAACTTTTTTTAATGTTCTTTTTTTATTTACATATAATTTCTGGTTATAATGCTTTTCTCCCCATTTAGATATGAATATTCTGCTAGATCAAAATAATTTAAAAGTTTCTGCTATATATGCTAATTTTTATTGTGAGAAAATATTCTGTGATTGATGTATAGAAGTCTTATGACAAGAATTCTGTGGACTTTTTAGAATATAATACTACACATATTTACTTTATAATTTTAAACTTTAGCATAATTTTCAAAATAGAAAATGAATTGGAACATTCAATCTTGGCTAAGAAGATATTATCATTGTCTTCTATGGATAAATCCCTCTGTAGAAATAATGATATTAAGGAAAATCTTCAGCCTGATGAAGACTTTAAGAAAAAGTTTTCTAGTAAACTGTGTACCCTACTAGGACATTTAAGGCTCAACACACAGACAAACAAGATCTGAATAATTATTGCATTTGTTTTGATTACTCCAGAAAGTCATTGTGATTTCTAGTTGACACTAGATTCTAAATTCTCTAATGTGGACTATGGGTTCCATTAAATCTTCTAAATCAAAATAAAATATGAATAAGCTTAATTGTTTCAGCTTATTTAAACATACTCAACTAATAATAAATAAATGGGAAGCTTTAATTGCCTTAAAACTTGTCTTTAATATGCACATGTGATTTGCCAGATGTCCACCTCACAATTTGAAAGAGCTTGTTTTATCTAGCTTGGTGGATGAGTTTTACCAATCACCTCTACTGTGCAGCAGTAGAGGCTAGTTATGAAAAGCAGAAGTATTTTTTGAAGTGCTTTACTTCCTTCACGATTGTTCACAGTGACTTACCAGTGTCACCATCCCTTAATACAAACAGAAAAAATCCACTTCAATAAAGCATTTTGCTAGTTAATCTGTTAGATTCCACATCTGTGGCACATAATGAGGATTTTGTACAAGAGGAAGAGAGAGAAAGATAGCTAATATGTTTTCGAGGAGTATTTATAAAAAAGAACTGAGTTTGGTAAAGATTTTTATGTTAAGAAAACGGAAAATAAAATAGATGAGGCGGTGACAGTCAAAGAACTTTTCCGAATAGTTTCTCCAGATACTAGAAATGTATAATAGGAATTATTTTGGTTTGGGAGTGAGTTATTTTTGCATTTTAAAAATTTGTATATATCAGAATTTAACTACTGAAGAATAAAATCATGGCAATTTGACTTGACACAAAAGTTGAGTTAAATATAAAAGGTATTTCTAAAGTTTTCAAGGGAGAGGTAGACTTTTGTAAGTAAGAGGATTTTTGTTTGATAAATGAAAGAGTAATTCATCCTTCTAACATCAACAAAGCTGTGAGATGAAATAACATTGGTGTAAACAAATGGTCAGAAAAAATGTTAATGCAGTTCAGTATAGTGGTTCTCACACTGTGCTTCAGGGTCACTGGAGACATCTCTGATCAAATTTGCCACTTGGCTCTTTCCTTTTTCCAGATTGCATTAATTTCCAAAAATATGTTTTACTAGTAAACAGTGCCTTTAATTAATCCAGTGATGTCATGTCAGAATGAATTACATATAAATGTCATTTTAGCACATATGAGTGGCTGAGAGACAGACACCAGCTGCAAAAGTTTGGTAGCTCCAGGAATAAAAGCTTTCAGATTTTTTTTTTTTATTA
>WAAE01035508.1:0-12847 GCA_013400495.1 Nicator chloris | reverse complement strand
TGCTGAGGATATCAGGCTCCTAAAACTTAGCCTTTCCTATTAAATTATTATTTTATTGAATTGGAATCTTAGCCAAATGATCAACTTGTTAAAGCTGAAAAGAATTAGGAAGGACATCTTTTGAAAGGGCTGAATCACAAAAAATAAATAATCATACAAAACCTTCTGATAACATTTCACTAGACTCTAAAATGTCAGTGTTAGAACTGAGGAAAGAAGGAACCAGAGGTTATGCAAACAACAGTAAAGTGAGGATGAAAGCAGCTGGAAAAATAATAAAAACATGTATAACTGTTGAAAGAAAGGAGAATTTAATTGCAACAAATACAGAAGCAAGGAAAAACAGAACACTGCTAAAGGAATTGAAAGGATACAAGGAGAAAAAAATATTTAGCTGTGAAGAAGATATCTTTCAGATCTAATACAAAAGGAATCTTTTAATAATTATTTGAACAATAGGGAACTCCTAGGAGTCTATAAGAAAATGAACAAAGGCAGGAAAGGGTAAACAAGAAAAATGGGGTAAATACAGTCATGTTAACTTGACATCAGTCCTGAGGAAAACAATGGGATGACTGGTATGAGACTTGATTAATAATGAAAGGAGGGAAATATAATTAATGCCAATCAATGTGGTTTTATGGAAAATAGATCTTGTCAAACTAATTTGATATTTTTGTGAGATTACAAGTTGGGCTGATAAGGCAATAATGTTGATACAATATACTTAGACTTCTACAGAACATTTGATTTCATGCTACAGAACGCATTGGTGTCATGTTTTTATCCCAGCCAGCAAATCAGCACCATACAGCTGCTCTCTCACTCCCCCCGCAGTGTGACAAGGGAAGAATTGGAAAAGTGAGTAAACTTATGTGTTGAAATAAAGATAATTTAAAAGATAAAGTGCAAGCCACACACGCAATCAAAGCAAAACAGGGATTCATTTATCCCTTCCCGTGGGCAGGCAGTTGTTCATCCATCTCCAGGAAAGCAGGGCTCCATCAAAAATCATGGCAACTTGGGGAGACAAAGGTCATCATACCTCCTTCCTTCTTCTTTCCCCAGCTTTATGTACTGAGCTGTATGTTATGGGACATCCCTTTGGACAGTTGGGGTCATCTGTCCCAGCCATGTTCCCTCCCAACTTGTTATGCACCCCAGCCTCCTCTCTGGTGGTGTGGTATGAGAAGCAGGAGAGACTTTTACTCTGTGTAAGCACTGCTCAGAGTAACTAAAACGTGTCCTTTTTATCAATACTGCTTCCAGCACGAATCCAAAACCTAGTCCCATGTTAGTTACTGTGAAGAAAATGATCTCTATTCCAGTCCAACCAGAACAACTGATTAAGAGGGATACAAAATCAACATGGCACACATCAAGCGGATTAAAACTTTCAATATAACATACCTCACGGTGTAATAATAAAAGGGTATGATCATCAAGGATCTCTGTTTCTAATAAGATCCTGTAGGTCATGGGCTTAAGCTGTTATTTTTGAAAACACTCATTTATAACATTGAGATATTACAGAATGAAATTATTTGAGGCTTTCAGGAGACAAAAAAAAAAGCAAGTTTAGGAAATACGGAAAACCAAGTTACTGAAGCTGTATCTAATATAAAGCTTAATGCATGTTCTTAACGTGTTGTTCATACTATCAGCACCCTTGTAGCACACCTTTTTCTCAGGCACTAGAATATACATTAATCACAGCAGGTTGAGATCAGAAAGAGGATAAATCTTATAGTCTTTTTCTGCAGCTGACATCTGGGTTGTCTGCTAAGCAGCTTTTCACCATTTTGGCATCTTCAGCTATGGATGGAGGAAAGAGTGAGGGGACTTCAGATGTGGTTTTGGACAGACTAATGTGTAGTCAGAGGCGGGCCTTGCTAAACAAGAAACCTTTGACACCTCAGACTTTGTGAAACCCAGGACAGTGTGAGCTTCTCCGAGGTAGCTCATCTGGGCAGTTTGGAGGAGGCAGCTCTCATAGAAGACAATAATTAACAGGCTGTGCTTCTGGCACTCTGTGTCTAGCACCAACATGTAGCTGAACATCTTGCAAATCTGGGACCACCTGAGTGTGTTTGAGACATTTTCTTTTCTCTCTTGAGGTATCAGAGTTGTGTGTGAAATCTCCAGCTCATCCACAAAATGCTGGCATCAGACCCTGGAGTGAATCTTATGACCCAAATGGATGGTTTCCATTAGCATTCAATCACTTTGAAATGTACAAACCTGAAATTAAAATCATACTGATGGAAATGCACAGGGTGGACATCCTCAGAGAGCCAGATTGATAATGCAGTCACTCAAACTCTTTGTTTCAGTATTACATTTGCTCCAAAAGGCAGGATACCTGAAGGAAAGTGAGATCCTGATATCAAAAACCAGATGTCTGCCCGATTACACTAACTACCTATTCTCTTTGAACATTTCTTTAATGTTTGGAAATTTCCTTAGTGTGCTTGCTTTTCAAAGGCTTTATCACCAGAGGCTAGACTTGGGTTGGAGCAGTCCACGTTTGGTATCTTCTCTCTTACTACTTCAGTGCAATGAATTCATTCAATCTTTGGGGGTTTGGCCCTGAAGTGAGGCTCAAAACTAAGAAGGTTGCAGAAAAAAAAATTTTAAATGTAAGTCTATGTGTTATTGTAGGCTTGAAGCACTGTAACAGATTTGAAAACAATAGACATACAAAATTAAAGAATTATTCCTAGCACAGATATTGGCAAATAAAGAGCAACAATTACCTCACAAGCTGTTCATTTGTGTTAAGCACAACAAGCTCCATTTTCAAATAGGAGTATAATCATTATTGCTCATCTTCAATTCTGCATCCCAAAGTTTTTTTCCTTCTCTTCTTTCCTATTCATCCCAGAAAAGAAAACAAGCACTGAGGTCCTTGGCAGGTGGTGATGAAAATGCAGTGCATTCTGCCACCCCTGCTGTGTCTGACTGGGGCCATAATAGCATGAGCTCCCTCAGCAGCCCTTAGTGAAGGAAGCCTTGATGGGGAACCTGGTCATCACTTCAAGAGCCCAAACGGGAAACAAACCTGAATGAGCTTGTGATACCTTTTTTTAAATTCCAGACTCTTCTGTCCTAAAGGAACCCTACTTGTCTACAGCCTCTTTTGGCATGTTCTCCTACTCATGACAGAAACTGTGCAAGCTCCACTCACCAGGCAAACTCCTCAGGATCATCTACTGGCCAGCTTTTCTAAGCATGCTGTTGTGTTGCCTTAGCAGAGCCTTTACTGGGTGGAACAAAGGGATATCTGTGGGATTTCTTCAGTCTTTGAGACTTTCTGACATGACAAAGAACATTTTTGTCATTCATTTAAACTCCCCACAATTCAGGTAGCTCTGCTAGGCACCTCAGACTGTTATGCCTTGCATAGCCATGCTTGGCAGCTTTTATCTATTTTACCATGCTGACTGGGATCTCTAGTTGATCTTGAGACCAGTGGTTATGGGAGATCTCTTTTCAGACCATTTCCCCAGGCACAGTATGATTGTGGTACCAAGTAGGTAAAGGGCAGGGAGCATTTGAGGTAAGCTTTCTGCATTAGCAGTATGTCACTTCAATTGCTGGAGTCAGACAGTGAGAGAGAAAAGGCTTAAGAGGAGAGCAGATGAATTAATCTGCCTGCAACCTTTACTGAGCAGCAGACAAATGTGTCTCTTTTACCTTATCCCTGTATGACATAGTGTTTCTAATGAAGACACTGCATTTTTGGAACTGCCACGGCTGAAGAGTGATGTGCCAGTTCTCCCTATTTGAAATGCCCTGCAATCATTCACATTTGAGATTTCTGGAATCTTGGTCATAGTTTTGTATTTCTGGGAAAATCTGAGGTCTGTCAGTTATAAAAATATTGTTTCATTAATATGTACTTCTCCAGAAATGGAAAAAACATCTAGAACTTTTGTTTATTTTAAGACTTAACTACATTATCTTTGAGAAATTACCTGTGACGACAGGCTGATGAATTGGTACAGCAAAGCTTGGGACTGTAGAAGGTCACTAGGATAAGGCATTTTCTACTCCATGCAATACTCTACCTCACAGCTTGAAATATTGGTAAGTTTGTGAAGTTTTTTGCATGGAGGAACTGTCAAGACATGTTTGTCTCTGTTTACATCTTTGAGGGTTTCTGAGGGTGTTCTTTGTCTCTGGAATCTCTGTTTCAAAGGGGCACTGCAAGTCTCTATTTGCAAGTATTCATTTGAACCTACACTGGATCGCTTTGTGTCCTCTCACATTGCATGGAGAAAACTTGGGCAAGAAAAAGAGAATCCTGATATCACACTGTCATCAGAAAAATGTAAGTAAAATCTTTGAAAGCGTGAAATTGAAATTTCAGTGACCAACTTAATGGCTCTGTGGCCTTCACAGGCACCACGTGCTGGCCTATTCCATGTAATGCAGAAGTCTACAGTTGTAAGGGGAAAATAAAGAAAATGAGAACTGAGTGTTTTGACTTCAGAATTAGAGAGGAGGCACAGGAAAGAAAAAATGGAAGCAGTATGATAACTGAGAGGGTTGCCACACCCTGTTACTGTCTTGACTTTACATCTAAACATCTAGTTTTAATGATGCCTGTATCTCACCTGCACGTAGGTAGGAATGGGCAGCCCTTGCTGGCTGTCTAAAGAGATCCTTGCCTTGTATAATATAAATATGGATCTTTTTGGCAACTGAACAGTCAGAAGTTATGGTAAGCTCAGATGTAATAATTATGTGGGTGTGGGTATCTATGTTATTTGAAAAAATAATATATGGCCACTGGTGGAAAGCAGAGCAATCTATCTGATAAAGAACGCAAAGATCAAGCTGTGTAAAATGAATGTTTTAGTGAACATAGTATGAATATGTCAGATGTTATCAGAACCACAGAATATTCTGAGTTGGAAGTACCCATAAGGATCATGAAGTCCAACTCATAAATGAATGGCCCATACCAGGTTCAAACCCATGACTTTGGTGTTATTTAGCACCATGCTTAGATCAATGTACATGAGTAGACCACCACAGTATTTACAATTCATAGATTTTAGTTCACCATAAATTGCACCCTTTACTTGCCCTTATTTCTGCATTTGCTGGATCTTTTCAGTACTATACACAATTAGCACTGCTTTCTATGGAGCTGGGGTGATACAGCAGTCAAGAAATTTTTAATTTTGCCAAAATCCACCTCTGAAACAGTACGTTTTCTTTGTTGGTACTTGATATCCACATGCTAACTGGTTCTGGTGTGAGACTTCTATTGCTGACCTTAGACAAACACCAGTGCCAAGACATGCTTGTGTTACACTGTGCCTTGCATCTCGGTGCTGTAAAAGCTGTATGACTGAGGTGGCAAAAAGAAAGGGAAGAAAAAGTATTTTGTAACAACAGATAAACAGAAAAATGATAATGTCAAAAAAGGTTAAGATTGGAAGAGAAGTAGGCACAGGTAAGAATACCAACAGAGGCCACTGAATGAAAACTTTTAAGACTTATTCAGCAGCTTGTCTGTTCAGAAATCTATTTCAGTTTCACATGAAAGGTGAATTTGAAATAATTTTTTTAAAGCAGCCTGTTGAGTTATACCACGTAATATTTATTTTTTGGAGAGTGGACAAGAGTACTGCTTGAGCCAACAGGTAAAGATAATTCTGCAAGAGAGGATAGAAGGGTGGCAACAAACAGCACCAGCACCTATAGAAACGCACTGGGTAAAGAAAGTCAACAGGACTGATTCAAGAACATGGTCTACATGCAATTTTAATGCAATCAGCAGCCATCGTAGGTATCTCCCTGCTCCAGGGTCCAACCAGGCTAGCTCTGGGTGCTGGGCGGTCACCCCGACATTAGACTGAAGGCAAAAGACAAAGAGACGCCCTTTTCTCTGGGGACACGGTCCCACACCTTTATTGTGAAACCAGCAGCTCCAGGAGAGAAAAAGGGAAGTTGCTCAACTCCTGAGGGCATTTATCCCCTCGGAGGAGGGGGAGGGGAGGGGGAGATGGCCACACCCAGCGGGGAGCTGACCAGGGGGAGGGCGGAGGGAGGGGTTAACCAAGGGGGATACCATAGCCCAGAAAGGGGGTGTGCAAAAGATATAAGACTATTTGTGTATAATTCACAAACCACAAGTGCAATACATTAACAAAAAAATCTAACCATATAGTGGAATACAACAAGCACTTATGTGGTAGTTCTTTTTAAGCATTTAAAAGATCTGAGGAAAAGGCACTGGAGCACTTAAGTATCAGTCTCATGAACCAATAGATGTGAAGCCATACTGCTGTCTGCCTTCCTGTGAGAATAGGAAGAATAAATAAATAACAAAGAATAAATAATCACCGCTGGAGAAACCTGCTTAACCAGCTGCACTGGTCAGGGATCATCTGGGCAAGGTCCCTGCTGAGGAAATACAATTTTTCTAGATTTACAAGTTGGATGAAGCCCTTGTCCCCATATGTCAAATCTAAATGTCTCAGCAACAATATTTTTCTGCACATACCGATGTAACACAATTATTTCTTATCACTTTTAAAAATCTACGGAAGTTTCTCTCATTTGAACCAAATATATGCATATGGAATCTCTACTCCTCTTAATAATATTTGTGTTGCATATCCTCCCAGTGGTTTGTACATGTTGATTAATAACTTCTTGTTTACCCCTAAAATTATAAATCTTTGTAAAGGCTCTGAAAATATAGCATTTACCATATTAAAAAAAAATAGAACAATTTTCAAAAATATTTTCTGCGGTTAAAAACTGCATATTGAAACACACACATTTTAGAATAAATACACTGATACATTCAATACATTCTAGGCAACCATTTGTGATGTAGCTAGCAATCGGGAAAATTCAGTCATAGTTATTCTAATTGCTTAGTGAAATGTTTGCAAGTTATTGGGTTAAGATAAATGCTGCTAACGTGTACTGGAAAGTTGCTCTTTTACCAGTTGAAGACAACAACTCTGCAGAGCCCTCTACAAGAATGAATTTTCTCAAAGGTCATGTGTAACCAACTAAACCCGCAACACAGGATTTAGACATCACAGTGCAAGAGCAACTAACCAGTCACAGATTTGTCTGTCTTCAAATGGTTCAGTTTGTTTGTTGATAGTAATAGTTGTCACAAAAACTTTATCCTGAGTAGATGAGACCTTCTTTGGTCAAATATTCTTAGGCCTGCTGCTTAGCCTGTCACTAAAGGCATCAATGTCATTTTGTCCTGTCACAGTTCACTTCCAGTGCTAGCTGTGGGGTAACCCTATACTTGAACTTTAAATGGTTGTCATCCCCTTGCCATGGTTATAATTTCTGAAATTATTTGGGAAATTGTTTTATTCTAAATGTCTTAGTTGTAAAGTACCTGAAAAATAGGTTCTGATTGGATTTTTTTTTCTTTCTTTATTTCTGCCTCCTGTGGTAGTACAGTTTCTACCAACGTAAGACAATTATTTTCTGGTCAGAAACTCTTACCTCCTTCACATTCTATTTAACTTGAAAACCAGCTGGGACTTCAGGCTTGTTCTTAAGTTCAACATCTTGTCATATACTTGAGTATACTTTGATTGATACAGATACAAGGTTCATGTAACCATACAAGAAAAACATTATAGTCTTGTGGAGAGGCAATTGTCATCAGCAAGCCAATGTACCTGGTCTGAGATGAATTTCCAGATCAAAATGCGTATTTTCTTTTTGCTTTTTGACAGGGAGTAGTACTTGACAGGTTTCTGGTTTTTCAGAAGTCTCTTGATGGCTGGAAGAAGTGACAGCCCTCAGATCGGAATGGCGTGCAACAGGCTACTGTGTTCTTGTACAAATCAAAGCACTCTTTCAAACTTGAACCCTCTTTTCTGAGTTGGGAAAAGTATATGGGAGAAACGATTGTTAAACTTTAAGTAGCACAGATGCCTGTTAAATATTCAGGTTAGGATGCACTGTGCAAGAGTCTTGGGCTGACAAAGTTGGTCTGAATATCTTTAAGGAGGTAGCAAGAAGGAAAATGGGGTTTTGTGTGTTTGGCAATACATTGTTAGTAACATAAGCACTTTCTTAGACATTTTGATGACAACTTTGAAATGATTAAAAATTGTGAAGACTTTCTTTCTGGCAAGATCACATTTGGTCACGACAGGCAAAATTTTTAAAATCATGAACAATTTTAAGATGAAAGTTATTGCCTTTCCCCAAGGTCCTTTTCCCAGTATAAAAAATATTTTTTTTAGTTTAGAAAAAAAGCCTTTGTCATTTTTTTAATGTTGGTGAAAAATAACCTAGTATTTCCTGCCATCCATAAGAGAATTTTCAATAGCTGCTGAATTATTTTCAACTAACACAACCAGTGGCAAACACTGATAAACGTACTATTTAGATACTCTATTTCTATTAGCTAAATAAGAAACATTACTTTTAGTTCTTTGCTACTGTGTTATTTTGATCAAGACAGCGTGTCAAAATGTACAGACATGTAGGTTGTGGTTTGTGAAAGTGATGTCACAAAGTGCACCAATGTCACTTGGCTTCAGCTGCTGCTAATTCTTGTTCAATGCCTCCCCAAATAAGCCATGTAGCCTGCAAGCCAGGGATTGGGAGGGATCTGTCCCAGGGTCCAGCCTTAAGAAGCACCATTATAGGACTTTCACTCTGCTTTATGCCAGATGGATGTTTTTGGGGTGTGAGAGAGTACATTAGCTGACTATGCAGGACAAGAAAAGTTAAATTAGACAGAAGTAACATTATTGATGGAGGGAAAAAAAAAAAGGAAAAAAATCATAAGCCACATGCAATCCTGCTTGCAGAGACTCTGTCTGTGGTAAAAGATACCCAAGTAAAAGTAATTCAGCAGGGAAGTGAACATTTTAATCATCCTGGCATGAATCTGGGATGATAGCTGACTTAATAGTGAAACAGTTTTCTTTAGGGATTTTGCAGTGTTCTTTTTAATGCAGGAGTTCCTTTCTACTTATTTGGACTGTAGTTGCAGCACTCCAGTTTGGGTGCTGATTGGTGAGAAATTGAAATGAATTGGAGTGTATTGGTGGGGGTTTGTATTAAGACATCACAATATTTGAATGAAGCTTTAGGATCAGCTAAGAAATTAACTTGCTAATAAAGATGGAATATTCACTAAGCTGTTGTCTCTTCTCTATCTGCCTACAAAAGGAAGCAATTTAGTGGGATATGGGGATAATTTGGCCATCTGAATTAAGTAAACATATACCCATTTGGGTACAGGTGCAACAGGTCAGGTCTCCCTAATTCGAATAAGCATGAAACAAGGAGGAGGGTAAAGCAGCTGTATGAAGGACTCTAGCAAATAACCAGATTATATCAAAGGTTGTTTTGTGAGTTACTTAAAAGATTGGCTGAACAATTCTTCTGTGGTGAATTAATCACTTATGGTAGTGTGCAGTACCTTTTGAAAAATATATTATTATATCTTCTTTATTGCTACTTAGAAAAGGTTTAATTAACCTGATATAACTGGCAGGAAATGATAATTTGGATTATTTGTATTTCCTTCCAAGAAAGCCTGCAATGTTTTTTGCTTTTTTGTTTTGTTAGTGGGTTTGTGTTTGTTTGTTTGTTTTCCCAGTTCGTACAAATTTGGTTTGAGGCAAACAAAAAAAACTGGAAGTCATTCATTGGTATGGTCAAGCATGAGAACATAATGCTTGGAATTTTTTTACCAAAATTATGGATAGTGAACTGTCACCTCCACTTTTCAGAGCCCAAGGAAAATGAATTAAGATTTTCTGAATTTTGTTTTTGGAATTGTGAAGACAATTAGCAACCAAGCATCCTGGCAGTTCATAATATATCAGTAAGAACTGTGGTTTATGACTGTTGTGCTGTTGTCTCTAAGAACCTCAGCTCTTTAGGATATATTATTGGGGATCAAGACTGGCTCATAATAATGTCTGGACTTTGTTTTTTGGTGAGGACTTGTACCTGTTGCATTATGCATAACACAGTCTCCTTTTAACTCAGAGTCCCATCTTTAGTAATTACATTTGACCAACTTCCTGAAGATCTCTTGAAATCTAGGATTTAAATGGTAAATGCTGTCATTACTGAGGAGCAGTATCTAACCATTATTTCTCTAATTGAAATTATAACTATAAATTAGTATGAAAATATTGATTTTTTTTTTTAATGTGAGACCAAAGAGGGTGTAAAGTCATCATTTTTTTCTCACTAACATTTACACAGGTTTTTCTAGGGACCTGGGGCACTGGGTGGGAAGCCGAAAAAAAAAAAAGAAAATGTCAGTTTTTACATACAGAATTCCCCAAGTCAAAACTGATTCAGATGTCTTATACTCATCTCCCCAGGTGAGAGGAGACTTTCTCCACCAAAGTGTCAAAAGCACTGCAAAGAGCTAATTTTATTGGGTTTGCTTTATGTGTGAAATAAAATGTTCCACATTGCCCTGTTTAACAGTACTGAGACAATGCCCATCTGTTCTAGCAATGGGGATCTCTCTGATGGAATGTCTCCCCTTATTCAACATACATAAACATCATGTGGAGATTGAATTCTTATTGTAACTGGCAAACAATAAGATTTGGAAAGGTCTGAGGATAAGATTAAAATGATGTTATAATAGCAAAGTTAGGTTTAAACTATTCTGATTTCCTGAGAGGGTTCTTAATATAATAATCTTGTGTGATACAAACCCTGACTGAGATTGTAGAAAAAAGTTGTTATTGCTTCAATATTACTTTCTAATTAGCCAACACGAACAATTAGGAAATGCTTCAGGTAACTTTAATCTCTCTGCCTGGCTACACATTATTCACTTTTTATGCCAGCAAATACATACTGATATTTTAAAACAGATCTCTGTATGCTAATTTTCTTATTTCCCCATCTGAAAGACTATAGCTTCCTGACTTTTAATTCCCTTTGACAGTGAATGGTTTTGTTTCTTATTCACCTCAAAATAATGTATTGTTACGAAGGGGTTTATAATAAACAGTATCTCGGAAAAAACTATGATGTTGATCAGTTTTGACAACTAAAAATGCATTATTAATGGAATAATAACATTGGAAGCATCTTGAAAAGAAGCTGATTTTGAGGAGTTTATTTTTCTCTTCAGACTGAGATTCATTCTTCTAGTTTAGAGATGCTTCTGGGTGGACAGGTCATTACAGAGAAGAATGCCAAAATTATTGCATGTTAGAAAGCCTTGTGATGCTGCCTGTCAAATATAGAATGATAGGTACACTTAAAATAAAGTCAGATACATTATTCCCATTAAAATCCACTTTTACAATATCTGGTTTGACATATAGAATAGATATTTTAAGTGGGTATATATGTCAGAAAGTGAAATTGCCTTAACTGCTTGATTTTACTTAATGGCTGTTGATGAAAGATACCATTTCTTCTTCCTCTATGCACAGTCACATATGAATATAAATACTGGAACAAATATTTGAATAACAATGCAGCTCAGTGCATCTCTCTGGCATTTTTACTATTGAAGTAAATGTAAAGCTAAACCTTGAAGTGAAACTACATGTTAATTCATCCTCTGCAGCTGTAGCAGAGGACAAGTAGTAATATAAATTTGAAATATGCTTACTCATACATTTAAGGTATATTATCCTCGATATTGTTTGCATACACAACACAGTATTTAAACCTCACATTTTAAGTCAGGATGAATTCTAAGCCACAGTTGTTAAACAATTCACTAAAAATATTTATGCCAATAGCCAAATTATGATGTCTTACTGGCTGTTCTCTAGGAAGACCAGTTTACCATCATTATTGGATTTTATATTAATTATAGTATGTACTTTATTGAATTTGCTGAAGTGCTTTACTGGATATTCTCCAAACTCTAACAGCCAAATGAAATTATATAAAAAGGATCAGCTGTATTTAAGGGTATGTGAAAGTGCTTTAGAGACTGGTTATAATTAAAGAGGTTGTAAACCAACGCACAGAGTGCAAATGTCACTGCTTAGCCATCTTTTCCTTAACTTACATAATTGGAAGAAATTTAACAAGAATGACTCAGTGAAATACGAGAGCCTGATAAAGAATACACGCAAAACCTCTAATAAACATCTTTGCAGTTTTAAGTAACAGAAAATGATGTCTTTCATGTTTGTAACAAAATAACTGTGCATGAAATGCTTCCCTAAATCCACTTAACATTGCACTTTGGATGAGAATAAACAAGTTCAATAGATTAAAAGTGATGAGGTTGAGAAAGCATATCTTACCCTCTTCCTTTAAGGCGCTTGGGCCTAACTTCTTTATGTGCCCTAATGAGTAAGAATGTGTTTAAAAAGAAAAGGAATGCTAGTCATACATCATTGCTGCTTTATCTAGCATCTCATACTGCTGAGGGATGAATCTGTTCCTAAGAGGAGATGGGATAGCCAGTGGAGAAAGCAGATTGCCAGGAGGGACAGACTTCAGGGTGGGGGATTCTAGCAGAAAGATTAAGCATAAACTTTAAATTTAAGAGTTAATTTGCACAAATTTTCAGGGAAAGGCTACTTGAACTAAACCTAGCAGGATCTTTATCACTGGGTTACTCCAAAGTCAAATACCTGCCTTTCTATTTGATGCATAGGTAAGCTAGAAAGAGAAGGTTTAATATTTTTCTGCTGAAGTCTTCTAGTATAATTAAAGCTGGATGGTCTAATTGAAAGCACTTATTGTTCTAACAATTTAATTTAAAACTAACAAAACACATAAAACTCTGGTGTATTTTCCAGGAAAACCAAAATAATTATTGTGATGAAAAAAGTCAGTTCAAGGTATATTCCAATTTATTTTTATTTTTTATTAAATTTTT
>WAAE01035486.1:0-17909 GCA_013400495.1 Nicator chloris | reverse complement strand
TTTTTTTTTTTTTTGCAGTTTGTCTCCTGTGTTCTTTCCTGGCCAAACTGTTCTTAACAAAGAATGACATTTCTATTTTATAATCCCACTGATGGAACTAATGACTATGCTTATTAATTAGGATTATTGGAATTTCCCGTCTCTCTATTTCATAGTAGCACTCCACCACAGCTTGTCAATCATAACTACTGACTCCATCACATTTTGCTTTTTTAAATGAACCAAAATGTTTGGCTTGGCCCTGTGCCAAGAATGGGGTCATTCACAAACTTGTAATAACATATCCTTAGCTGATGTATCTTAGTAACACGTGTAAATAGGAAAAAACAGTTGCACTTCGGGGGTTTAGCTTGGCCACATGTGACTACAGTTAAAGAACATGGGAAGAAAAATCAGTGGTCTTTCCATGATAACTGTCCAGTTCAACAGCGAGCACACAGTACAAACATGGCAGTGCAGACACAGACGAATTTAACCACATTTTTCCACTCAGCAGCAAGCTAATGCAGCATGTCCCTTCTCTGCTATGGAAGCAGAGGAAGGAAGGAGGAAGCAGATGTGCAGCCTCTGCCTGGAGCTGAGGTGAGGAGCTGAGCCTTAGAGACCAGTCTAGCAAAAACACTAAGTCTCCCAGAATATTCCTTGTGATATCTTCTATTTACCTCCAGCAATACTGAGCTTTTTTTTACAATGACAAACATATCTTGGGATTAACGACATTACAAGTGGTTTCTTGGTATCACCCTCTGGGTAAAAGCAGAATATTAGTGTCACTATGAGAGATGGGCTAAAGCTGTGAAGCTTGGGCCAGGGTTTGGTTCTTGGATTTCAAACATTTTCAGTTTGAGACCAAGGGTTTTACTCTGACCACTACAGAAACGGGCTGCCTTTCAGCTTGGCTTAGATTTTGATACTCCTAGCAACTAAAGTTCAGGAACTCATGAACTGAGGTTGTTCAGATTCACAGAACAAATTCACCCCGTGTTCTGTTGCAGAGTAAAATGGAAAAATGGGATGTTTGATATGGAAATAAAATATAAAGAAGCAAATACATTAAACATGTGACATTATCTTAAAATTATTTTTCCTTCCAGAAGGCTGTCATTTTCATTATTCAGATTTTTACTGGTTGTTTCAGATTAAGTAGCATTAACACTGCATTCTGCAGAGCAAACAGCTGCAGCCAGAAAATTGTTAAGGCAAGGAGAAAAAAAATACTGTTAAAGCAAAATATTTCAACTATGAGGTACTCCATATGCATTGCTGGTATAGCAGTTGCCCAAATCCATTCTGAGCATGCAAAATCTTTCCTGCTGTTGGCTTGGTTCTTTCAGGATCACCTATGCTGCTTCAGCCTCATAGAACTACCCACCCTCCTGTCTGAAACCTGTGACTGGGGAAAGCTTCAGGCCACATACCATAGCTTCCCCCTTCAAGGACCAGGTGCCTATGAGGAGGTATGAATACAATATTTTGGAACCACCGTAGTTAGTCTGAGAAATTTGGCAATGTAAAAATAACAGGTTTTCAAAGAAGAAGAAAACCTAAACTGTAAGATAAAGATGTTTAAAAAGAGTCTTATCTGAGGGTTTTTTCCCTCCTGTCCTTCCAGTGTCATGAACTATCCATTTGCAACAGCAAAGAAAATGTCATTCCCTTATTACTCTGCACAGGAATAATATACTCCTGGTCTGCCCATAAGATTTAAACAGAAGGACATTGTATAGTTTTCTCCATTACAAATTTGTCTTTGTCTCTTCATGACTTGAGAGACTTTGTCTAAAAATGATCCAGTGCAACAGGGCTGTGTTTTGAAGGCCAAATGGATACATCATGTACTTGGGATGTATCCTTCGTGTGTGGTTTAGTGGTTATGGCAGGAAACTGGCAGACACAGCTCTTGCGAATTGGCGTTTGCTGAGATGCTGGTGTGCAGCAAAGTAGATTTAAGGCAGGTGGAAAATGAAACAGCATTTGAAAATGATGTGGCTGGTTTATCATTCCTAGTGTGCAATAGGACACGAAAGCACAACCTTTAGACTGGTCCAGAATGAAGTACTGAACACTGTGTTTTTCACATAAGCCCAGCAGAATTTTCACGTAACTTGTACGGAAGCAGATGTCTGCTCTATTTTTCACATACTATAGAGTTTCTCATATGGGAAACTGGAAAGTAAGTCCAGATCTTGGCCCAGGCTGTGGCTGCAAAACTGGTTTAGCAGCATATCCAAATACTTCTCTATCATCGATCTACCAATGGGAGTCCGATGGACATCCATTTCATGTCAAGCTAGGGTATACATGAGGCCAATCTCATTTTCATGTGGGGTTAGTCTGAGTAGAACAGATCTAAAACCACAATTGCCAAAGAATATAAAAAAAATCTAAAATTTTTAACATTCTTTCTCTACTCATCTTTTATTCTTTTATATATCATACCCAAACTTTCTTTTACTAGATTATGGACTCTGTATTAGTTACAGTAAAACCAAGATAGTACATTGCACTGCATTGTTACAGCGTAAAAGACAGTGGGAATAATTACCAAAAGCTCACTGGGCTAAAAGCAATAACAACAGCTGCAGTTACCTGGCTTTCCCATATTCAGTGGATGCCTCTGAAGTTGATACATATGACATGGTGCAAACACTGTAAATATACGTACCATGATACTAGAATGGAATTTTTGTGCTGTTAAATCAGTGACAAGAAGTTCAAAGTAAGTTAATAAGAACGCCCAGCATAAGCTGCAGGTTTCCAGAAGCTAGACAGAACACATTTAAGCTGAGTGCTTATCCCTTAAATAAATATGATGTACTTTCTATGAGGTACAGCACTCTTGATGTTTTTCAGGGGGCAGATATTTTATTCCAGCAAGGCTGGAGCTATCAATCTAGTCAAAGTTCATTATGGGTGGAAGAAACCAGAGCAGGAAAACAGGATTTTATGTGACAGTTTATATACCTTTCCTCACATAGAATGCTCCTCCCATGTACATAATGACATTTCTTCATGTGATGGCACTTCTCCTGTATGGTACATACACAGTACTTTCACATGAGAAAAGAGTAAAGACCATGTAAGCAGCAAATTAATCTTAAGAACTATGTCACTTATCTGATGCCTTTTCTTTCACTTGTCACCATGGGCACTGTGGCATGGCTGATTCATGTAATTGCCTCTTGGAATTCAAACACGATTTTAAGAGAACCATGTATCTCTATTACAAGGAGATATTCAGTGTTTAGATAGCTGCTTGGGACTTGACACAGACATCTTGAAAACGGACAGGAATAATATCAAGGCTTATATGTAGAATACAGAAAGAATCAATAATGTTGATTCACTGCTGTGAAAAGCTGATTTAACCTTGACCAGAGATGCTGGAAGGCAGCCTGTGTGAATTAAGGCAGCAGAGATCAAGGCCAAATCCTCAGCTGGTAAAACTGTCATAGCTGCGCTGAGGTAAAGGGTGTTAAATCTCCACTGTCAAATTGGACAGTACACGTTAATGATCAAAAAAAGGCTTGAGAGTATAAAAATGCAGATAGGAAGCTCAAGAGGAACAATTGGTTTGCAGAGCAGCAAAAGTTTCTATTTATTAAATAAGAGTCAAGTATATGGGTGGTAAAGTTCCCTTTATTTGATCAATTATGCTTTAAAAATCAAATTAAAACCATTCTTAAGGATACATGAAGTAGTTAAAGCTACAAGAATGTCACTTGGTTGGGTAACAGCAAGGCAGTAAATCAGATCTTTTTTGTAGGCCTAGTGAATTCAGGGCAAACAATTAAGTAGGCAACAGCAGCAGAGCTGCATCCTTTGAACTAGACACTGTAACAGAGATATACTGTATTTTGCAAAAGCAGCACAATAGCATGCTGCAGAGAGCATACAGAAAGCTAAAACAAACAAACAAAAATTCTGTCTCTACTTTCAGTCATAAAAAGCCATGAGGAAGTTGAGATACAAGGACATCAGAATTGCTTTTTAACAGGTCACTCTGCTACGTGAGGTCAGCAGTACTGCTGCTATTGACTTCAGCTGAATCAGGATTTGATGCACTGGTTTTAATTTATTACATATACTGAAGTTGTACACTGATATAAATCCACACAGCAAAACTGGAATAATGCTGTGGTTAATCAGGCCTAATTGAACAATGATCCTCTAGGTCAGAAATACAGCTGTATCTCTGATGTTAGGATAAATACTCACTCAGCTTTGAAATTAGTTAAAAAGATTCTTGCTGCAGATCACGTACAGTGAGGCTAACCAGTACAACCCTCAGATCTATGCGATATGGAAAAAAATGTCTCACAAAGAGATGTAATTCAGTAATTCAAATGATCCATCTGCCAGAAGAAATTCCATTGGCTAAGCACTTCTATAAAAATTCAGCCTGATAATATGGATGAAACCCAACACCAAAAATATTTGCAGATTCATAAACTTTTTCTTACAGTCTGGGCCATAGCACAGAAATACTGGTGCATATTACTGAAGAGGAGCAAAACCACACCTGCCATCTGCCCAGTGTCAACCAGATCATTCATATATTCTGACTTATCTGCTTCAGACACCTTTAAAAACCTCATTTTTAACTCATTATTGATGCACTTCCTTCAATAAAGTATTATCTATACTCACAGAAATTATAGGGTATTTAAAATAAAGTCTACTGAGTTAAGTCAGTATTAATCATCCCCTAAGCCCCTCAAAATCAGAATCAGAGATCCCTTAGGAAGGAAGGAAGTGACGGATTTATAATGGCTGATGATCTAACTTAAAAAAGAGTTTTTAGTTTTATTATATTGAAAGACACAGACAAATTTTCTGTATTACAGAGAAACATATACCGGCTGAATACACACCAACTGCCCAGGAGTCAAAACCAAGCAGAAAGAGTTGATGTACATCAGGTTTTTTTACTAGTTTAGGCATCTTCTTGCTTCAACATGTTTTTTATGATGCCCATAGCTCATTCCTATGGGAGTATGTTGACTCCAGCCTCAACAATCTCTGCTGGGGTACCTCCTCCCACAGTCACAATCGCCCAGTCTGCTGTTTCCTGGTCTACGCTCACATCCTGGGAGCATGTCAATGAGATCACTCATGCAATCCATGCTTGAAATGCTCTCAAGTCCATGGCTGGCACTCTCTGCCCTGCAGCATCTGCTATGATGAGGAGAAAAGCGAATACACCACTTTGAGAATGATTATAATTCTCACTAACTTCTGTGGGTGACTTCAACCACAGTAAGCTACAGAAGAATGTTCTACACCTTAATAAAGATATTCCTGTAAAAAGTAATTGTGTTGCATTAAGCAACCCTTATAGACAAACAATTCAGCCACCAAGAATTCTGTTCATTTATTTTAAAATATTTTTGTTTGATGAATCTACCTTGTTATTTATGCATCAATCAAAACAACAGTTACTTATTGCAGAAAAGGCAATGATTTCTTTATTTCAACATCTCTCAACAACACTGCAGCCACTTTTTGCTCCTAATTGGAACGCAAATGCTAAGCCTGTATTGATATAGAGAATTTTGGCAAGTTGTTTCAAGCTTTCTTGATCCAGCTTAATACTTTACTTGTATAAATTAATGACTTTCTAACTGAAAAATGTATTTTACAAACTTTTTTGTGCTAAGCTGCAAATACAATGCAGATACAGAAAACAATTCAACTTCAGAAGTCTTGTGCTTAGCAAGTCAATAAACAGATCTACACCATCTAAAAACAAAACACATTCCTTTTCATTCCACAGAGTAAGAAAATTATCACAGAGATATATTTCTCCCCTTTAGCTTTGCACTAATTAAAATCCACTATTTTATAAAGACTGTTTTATAAGAGTAAGAAAAGGGCATTTGCAACAATCTTGGCATTTGAGAAAGAAAAGAATGAACAGAACCGTGTAGTGTCAGAGGGAGAAATATGATGATTTCAGCAGTTTAAGAAAAACACAGTATTATAGGTACTGAAAAAAGTTAGCAAAGGGCAAGACAAGTTTTGTTATGGCCTGGGATATATGCTTAGATAAATGACATGATAGTTCCAAAGAACACAAATGAAAAAAACCTGATTCAAGTTCATGAAATGACAGACTATGGGAAAAGCAAGAGAGAATTTGACCTAAAAACCTATTTCTTAGAATATGATTCCTACTCTAAAATTCAAAGACAAGCCAAAACTAATAAACAATTATACAGTGTCAATGCTTATGCATAGCGAATCATGATGTGCAAGGCAAAGAATATCAGCAGTTCAAGTTACTAAGTGAACACCCAGTGAGGTGTATCAGATGCTCAAAACATTCATGGGGCAATGAGATGGCTGACCAAGGCTGCAACAAACTCGCTCAAACACAGCACGAAAGGCCACTAAGTTGTGTGACTGGATCCAACTGGATCTTTGGAGTGCACCCCTGAACAGGATTGGTTTCTTCAGTGTTGATAACACTAAATGTATGAATATGGGCATTGCTGCATAGAAGGTCATGAATACATAAATACAATAATGTATTTACAGTTGTGTTTAACAGCAAAGGAAAAAAAAATCTGTGAGGATTGACGCTTCGAAAACTATCCCCCAGCTTGACGGTCACAGCTACAGTGGCAAGCCAGACTATCCACCTGAAAACAGAGCAAATAGGTCTCAAGTCAGAAAGAAACATCATGATGGAATTAGGCTTTCAGCCACGGACAGTGGGCACGGCTGTCCCAGCTGCCAGTGTGGGGTACTTGTGGCATTCCAGCTAGATAGCAGTGCAAAGCAAGAGGTGGAACTGGTCTCTCACTGCAGCTTGAGGGGATCATATATGATGGGGACAGTACAATTCAGCAGATAAGAAGGAGTTCATTCCTATTTAAGCAGAAGAATAATACAAGACTGAGTTTGCTGAAATCTAGATTTTTCTATTATAAAACAAGTAATAGCAGCTCTAACAGGTAAGAGGGTGTGAGAAGAGCCCTGTGGACACATTTGCATTCTCCTGCCTATACCTGTTTCCCTCCCCCAGCTGAGTCTCAAGAGGTGGTGGCAACTATAAGGAGACTAAGTTTTACTAGCAATGGAGGAAACGCCATTGTTAGTAAAGCTCATATAAGCTCATATAAGTAAATTCCTTTCATGTCTTTACCACTTGGACAGCAATGCTGAGATGTGAACCATCATTTTCATTTATTTCAAAAAGTTTTGATTTAAATATTCTGCTGGAATGCTCTGGAATAAATTCTATTTATTCCAGAAGTGGAAGAGGAAAAATGCCAGGAGGAATGGGATTATCTGTTGTGATGTAGTTCTCTTTTGGGATTTTCCAGGTAAAATCTGTTCCTCTCACAAGCATTCCTTTGATGAAAATTCAGTCTCAAGTGTTGCAATAAGCATCATCTGTGACAGTGAAACTGAAAAAAGTTGTGTGTCAAACATTAGACTAATGACTTGAGTTGTTGTCATCTACTTTCAATATCCTGCTCCGAGTAAAGTAAGTTTAGTGATTGCAGACCTGTTCACATAGCACAGATATCTCCATGAAAAGCACCACTGCAACCCTCTGGCTACACCTGGTAGGGAGGTCAAGTATTTAAAACCCAACAACATTATCTAAGGCCACCTCCAGATGATCCTATTCCAAAGCAGGTTAGAGAAACAGCAGAGGGATAATGAGAGAAAATGTACGTTAAGCACAATTTTCTTTGTGAATACACAGTTGAGATTGGTTTTGCTTTCTGTTAGCCAAGAACAACAAAAGCCATAGCTGTGTGATAAACATTTTTTTGAGGAAGCTGGACAGAAATGCCCTTTAAAATTAATCTAGGGGGGAATAAAAACTCTTTCGCTTAGCAACAGTCCCTTAGTCCCTCGACCCTTCTGAAAGTCTATCCCTCCAAAAGAGGTGCCTCTAGTCCTGTCTGTTCCTTTTGGGCTGTCAGCTGGGAACCGTAGCTCTCAGCTAATTTCCAGTATTTGGGTACTGTTTTGTTATACAGAGGCACCAGCTATTCCCACAGGTCCTTCAAGGGGCCACATGCACTGTTACACTTCTTCATCCCATGCTGTCAATAGAACTGTCCGTATTCCCTACAATGGCAAGAAAATTACTTCTGAAAGAAGAATGCTTGAGACCCCCCTGTATTTTAGACTGTAAGTAGAACCTTGTGTCCCAATGAGCATTCGAAGAGCTGCTGGGCATGACTTCTTGTGAAATTTCAGGGCACACAGTTCCTTCAGCGATCACATCTGATATGACTTCAATTCACATCTGCAGAAATTTAACACATCTCAGATCTTTTTGACATCGCTAGAATTTTGCTGATGCCGAGAACATTTTGCTGATAGTTTATATCCTTTCCTGAGGAAGCACAGAAAGACAAGCCAAAGCTTTAACTCTTTTAAGCTATTATTTTTCTTTTTCTTTTGATACACAGTTTAGCCATAGGCATCTTGGTTGCTGGCTCCACTTGTGAGTTCCACAAGCACTTTGGAACACTTCTCTAAGGATGCTTGTTCTGAAATTTCTGTTTGCAGAGAGCTTGCTGAATAAAACCTGTTCATCTACAGCTTCTCCTTATGGTCTTTTCTAGGAATACATACTACTCCTACCTTTTGCGGGCTATTAGGGTATGTGGGGTACTACCCACAGCAGCGCAGCACATGTTATAACATGTTCTTGAGAGGGTAGGGCTGACTCTGTGACACTCTTCTGTGCTATTATACCACATCTAAAGCTCAAAGTGCTGAAACGAGCTTCATGAAAACGAGAGAGATTCAGAGGTTGGTACAAGCAAAAATGAATCTGAGGAGCCTATTTCCACACCCTGGAGTGGTATCTGTGCTGTGTATATGTGCTGTGTATTTGTGTGGTACCAAGACAATCTCTTGCTTCTGTTCCTGTCTTTTGTGAAGACTGACAGAACAAGAAACAAGTTGCTATGATCTGCAACTGAAATACAGAAATGCTCTACCGGGCAAAGGAGTGGTAGGATAAGCGCTACAAAAGACAAGCAGGCTCAGTCAGCACATTGTTGCAGGCAGATGACGTGCCAGCAGAAGAGAACAGCAGTCCCAAGACAATTGTGGCTGGCCCACAACCTCAGTCTGTGTCAACTCTGTGGCCTGTAAGCCAAAGGTTTGCTTTTTTTCCCACTCCCTTGCATACCACATGGCATCTCCAGCCTTACACAATTACTGACTTCTCTCTGGATCTTTGGGTGAGAGAAGTGAAGTTGAGGGCAGACTACAGATAGCAGCAGACAGTATGTTAAACATTCAGTCTGAGAGCTGAACAGGGGTAAAGGCTTCTCCGACTCTGAAGAATGGTCCTCCCTCATTCAAACCAGCTTTCTTGAACCTCCTGCACACATGACAGCAATCTGCATCTAAGAACAGAGAAATTCACTTTTCTGGAAATTCAGGTACTCTTTCACAGCTACATAGAAGTAGTTCCTTTTTACTCATGCTCTCAGTCTTTCCTGGTCCCTATGTTAAATGACTGTGGTTGTTCATTTAGTTCCTATTTTACTGGAATTCACCCCTTACAAGAGGCTGAAAAATTCCTTGTGGAACAGTTAGATCAGAGAAAAAAAGTCTCCAGTGGATTACAGCTCATTTAATGTAGCAGAAGTTATTTAAATGAATGAAAATTATACTTAAACCCAGACTGTTCTGCAAGATAATTACTTTCACTGCAAGATCATCATTACTCTAGCTACTGTGCTATTTTAAGTTATGTGTCCCCTAATGATGGTCACGGTATCCAAACAGTGAGATACACACAACCAATTATAAAGCTGCTCTTGAACAATCTTCCATATATACCAATATGCAACTTGCATTAAATTCCTAGGATTAACTGGTCTGGGGCCACTCTGCAGCAACACAGACTGTTAGAATGAAGAGTGTTTGGAAGAGATGATAGTTCGAAATTATTCCTCCTTCACAGAGACAGAACAAGAACTAAGAGGCAAACCTGCACTAATGCCAACATCAGAGAAGCTGTCAATCAAAAAGATGCTAGATAATCCAGTATTTCTCCTGGATACCAAATAACATAAAAAGGGAAACATTTTAGTGGATGGGGAAGTGGGGAGGGAGAGAGTCTGGGAAACTTGACCAGGCCGAGTTTTGAGCGCTTAGCAACATGCTATAGGCAGTACAAGATTCTAACTACATGCACCACCAAGGCGTAGGATAAAGGTAGCTTCCCTTCCGTTTCCCCTTCCTCTCCTTCCCGGGATGTTGCCCCCGCACGGCCTGCCCGCACCAGGAGAGGGCGCTCGGACACCAACCAAGCGCGGGAGTTGCTCTAATGAGAGCTCGCGGCTAATTAGCGCTGCGGTGCCGGCTCCCGTTCCCGGGATTAGCTCGCTCGCACGCACAGCCGGCTTCAAGCAGGACTGCAGCAGCCAGGGCGTGGGTCACAGGCGTGCTGGACTGCAGCGACTGCAGTCCAACTGCAGAAACTTCTCTTTTTGCTTTCCTTTTCCAATATGTCTGCCAAATTCTTCCCCAAGGCAGGGGAGCACTAAGGCTATTCCTTACTCTATAACATTCCTTGGGGAATGGGGGTTGTGAGACTCTTCATTGAATCCACTGGTGCTCCTTTTGCAGCGTGCAGTACCTACAGGGATGGACACACTGGGAAGCCAGAGCTGCTCCTGCAAGAGTAACAGCATGCTGGCTTCTGTCCTCTTGCTACCCTCTCACATCCCACCTCTCCATTAGGCCTGGCACATATACTGTGTGGTGATGAGAGGCAGCCACGTGGCTTCTGGAATGCAGAACCCAAATCCCACCCACTGTCATGTCAAGCTTTGGCCTCCCATGATGCTCAGGATGCCAGGAGCAACCCTCTAATGCCTGCATCAAGAACTAATGGTCAGAAGACCCTGCCCCACGAGGTCCCTCAGTCCCCGGCCCCTAACCCACAATCTGATCCATGAGGTCTCACATACCAGACAGAAATGGTCACATCCTTTGGCCCCATGATCTAACCTCACAGCCAGGTATAACTCCAAAGCTGGCCTTGCTTTCCACAAGAAGCTAGAGGGTGACCTCCAAAGGTCCCTCCCAAATCAAATGGCTGTGTGATTGTCAGTGCTGGATAAGTACAGATAAAGTATCCTTATTCCCATTTGATGCTGCAGAAGCAAAGGTTAGAGGTGGGTAAGTCTATTTTGACCTGAACATACAAGGACAAGGAAAGCTTCAGACATTGCAGATCCTGCAAGGTGATTGCCTCAGCACATCATTGCCTTTCTCTCTACACTGTCCTGTTCACATTTCTTTTACAAACTCTGTAAACAGTGTGTAGGATGGGTTACATTAGATTACATATGGGTTACACTCCTGTACATGTTACTCCTAACATCAACTTAATTGATGGTGGATATCCATTCTGTAGGAAGATATGATGTTCACTGATGGGCCAACTAGAAAAATGTCTAATTTGGAATCATCAAGATGTTTCTTTCAATGCTAGCAGGCGAAGGATTGTCACATTTTGTCATTACAGCTGCTCACTAGTGAGACTGCTGGCTCACTCACTCTTTCAAGTTCCACCACCACAAATCCAGAACTGGTTAAATTGAAGTCCCTGAGTCTTAATCAGTTTGCTTTTATTGCAGCCTGGTAAGAGAACTTGCCCATAGTAACAATTTGGTTTGATTATATAAGTGGTTATTTTTAAAACAGCATCGTCCATGCTTAAACTTATTTTTAGGTTATTGTGACTATTACGAGGGGCCAAATTTAACTCAAAAGTGGGTTAGCATACGATAAAGAAAGTTGGTTTTACTTTTTTCCTGCAACTGCTATGATAATATGGTAAGAAGATGGGCTTGACCTAGTGGATGCTGCTGTAAACTTGCACTTGGACCTCCCAGGAGTCCCTGGATAGGCTGTGTGCCACACTTTGGTTTTCCATCTGCAAAAGGCAGCTAACAGTTCCCTGCCTGGCAGGGGCAGTGGGACTAAAACCCTGCAAGGATTGCAAGATGCGCAAACACTACATCAGTGAAGGTCATATTGGTGCCAAGGACAGATACCTATCTGCATATTCAGACAGCTACAGACTTATTGTGACTTGATCAAGTTTAAACATTTTAAGATAAAAGCTGCTATTTCAAGCTTCTTAGTCTCAAGGAAATCCATAAAAACAAACCATCAGAACAGAAATAATTTGGATTATTCACACTCAGAAGAAGTGAGAGAAATCATTTGTCAAGGTCACTTTTGAGACTTTGACAGACTGAAGAGAAAACAAAAAAAATCAAGCATATGAAATCCATGACAGAAAAAAGACATTGGATTAAGACTTCTTTCCCCATTTCTTATTCAAATGCAGAGGTAAATCCAGTGTTTTATCTCCAGCCGAATACTCCTGCAGACTGAAACACTGAAAATTACAATGAGTTTGTACATAAAAAGGCAAATTTATCTTTTCTAAAATGCCTTAAGGAAGAGGTCTGGGGCATAGATTTGGTCCAGAACATTTGCTCTTTGGGTAAAAATCAGTTAATCTCGAAAATACTGCAGCCCTTCATTTTCCATAGATTGCTGGAGTGTCCAGAGAAAACTGCCTCATGATTTACCCTCTCCTTCTCGGTTCTCAGATCCTGGTCTAATTCAAACTGATAAATTAGAAGACTAGCTAACTTTTAACCCCTGGTTAGAGATTTTCCTCCCAAGTGCTGACCCACAGGAAATTCTTGTTTTAAAATATGCTGAGGTGACACTAGCAGAGCCTTTCAATCAAAAGGAAATTTTGATCCAGCAAAAGTGCAAGGCTGGTCTTATTGCCAACTCGCTCTCTTATGTCAAAGTTTTAGAAATGCAGTTGCTTGTACAGACAGCAATAAGCACTACCACTCATTCACAGCCTCTTACAACAAGGATGGGCCTGAACCACCAGATTCTGGTCTGAATCCAAAGTCTACCCCATGTCTCCCTAATTTTGGATTTAGAGTTGTGTTCAGCCACAGTTCTAATACAAAGAGTCATGGACACAGTCACAGAAACATAGAGATATGCACATCCCTAAGTGAGAACTTTCAAACATATATTGGCTTAATTGGATCCTTATCCCCATAACTAATGACCAAAGCAGCATGAAAGTCAGTGTTACATACTATGTGTAAAATTAGCTCTTCAGTATTACCCCAGCCTTGTAATGAGGGTATATTTTGTGTGCGTACCTGTTTGATATAGGCAAGCTGTACACTCAGTGGAATGCATTACTGGGGCAATTCTGCATGAGTTACTTTCTGCAGAGAAGATCTGGGACCTTTCCTGTAGCAGATCTGTTGTTCTCCTACTTCTGCACTTCAGTGAACCCCTTTGGTCTGAGGCTTCCCCTACTGAGTTGCTTCATTCTTCTGCATGAGGGTGCATGTGTGTGTTACGTAAATCATATGGGAACATTAGTGTGGAGTCTTTACACAGCAGCAAAAGTGTCATAAGTCTGTTTTGCAAGACATAGAGTTCTTCATATGCAAGTTATTAGCAAGATATGGATACAGATAAAGACATAGATAAGTGTCTGTATAGTTCTGGAAAATGTTGACACTTTCCTGTGCAGGGGATAATGCATATTAAATCTACTAACACCAGAGAAGAGGCAAGATATTGTTCTTAGATGGTGTTTGAGGGATGAAAACAGTTAGTGAGGGCTTCATTTAGTAGCTGGAGTGAAGCACTGCTATTCCACTCAAAATGAATAAAATATAGGTGTGAAAACCTTCTAACCAAGTATGACAAAATAATTTGTCACACTATTACTTTTTAACCTTGTATTTCACTCTTTATTTCTGCATTTGATTTCAAGTAACAAATTTTTCCTTCTTTCTTTCAAGGGAAATGGAGTCAAAGAGCATTGTAAATCCAGAGAATCTCTGTTACAGAGCTTGCCAGTTACCTTTTGCTTCTGCTACCCTTTAACTGTAATAAAAATGTGAGAACACAGAACTGGAAAGGACCATCTGGAACCATCTGTGAACCGTTCCTTGCACTGTAGGCTACTATGAATTAGATGTTTAATTACAAACAGTGCATAGAACATCTACTCCACATGTCACAGGCCATGAAACAGTTCCTATCTAACATAATTAGGAATGAGGATGAATAATAATGAGCATCCAGAACTATAATGTGCCATAGAAAGAATACACCATCAAGCATCATCAGCATCTAACTACTGGGACCTAAAATCATTTTAGGGTAAAATGATTCTGAGAAACAAATCGTGAATTTTGCTGTAAGAAGGGAAACCCAGAAGAAATCCCAGCATCCACTACATTGACCCAGAGGAAGATTTTTTCTTAACTTCAAAACTTTGCAATCCATTTAGCTTGGAGTCTGTGAATCAGATTCGCCTCCCACTCAATTCAGGAGAGGAGCTCATGATGGATGCATGTGTTATTGTCCGTAATTCGTCTCCTTTTCATTTCCCCCATTGATAGTACTACAGTCACTGTATTTTAGCCATCAGGAATGTCTGTAAAAACTAGAGAAGCCCATGCAGTAAAAGTCAACCCTAGGCCAACTCACCTGACCTGTGTCTACACAGGTACTGTACTTGTACTACAAAGATCTAAGGGAGTGCACTGATCTGCTGCCAGTGGCATTGTAAGGGAAATATAAGAAGTATTTGAAACTGTGTTAAAGGTATAGCTTAAGAAGACAGTGCATCAAAAATGCTGCTGTTTTGTTTGAGGGTATGAAAAAAGTTCTTTCTACACATTCATTCCCAGTAAGTCTTCCTCAGAGAGTGTGACTTTTTAATCAAAAAAGGAAAGTAATGGCTAATGGATTCTTTAACTGGATAGCTTTTTGGGTTTGGCAGGGTGTCTTCTAGAATTAAGGCCAGACTAAATCCCAGCAGCTTCAGTTTGCCACAATCATAAAACAGAGCTTAAAACCAGTGGTGAGAAGTTGAAAAAAAAAAAAAGAGAGCAAAACTAGTCTACAGCTTATTTTTTTCTCCCCTCATTCTTATGGGCTGATCAAGAAAAATGTGGTCTGTGTAAATGGAAGATATTCCTTAAATACATTGAGTGGAGCTTACAGTGTCCCAAAGGGGGTATTCATCACCTCCAACAGGAATATGCACTGGGAAGCCATCACTAAATTAAAAAAAAAAAAAAACAACCAAAACAAAACCAAAAAAGAGCTATCCACTTATTTAATCATTTGGTTTTCTCTGATTTCAAGGAGTGAATAGAGAAATGTTAAGCCTTCACTAGATTTTTAAAAAGTGCTCCAAAGTGCAATGTCTCTTTTCCCCTGTAAGTACAGGACAGATATCCAACAATTTCTACATGTACTGTCTTGCATTAAAAGTACATTTTAATTACTTTTACATTACATGGGAATTAAGTAATTTTTTTGTACTCATTTAGAAAAAGCTATTAAAACCCAGACAGAGCAATTCAATACTGCACTGACAGTTTTGAATACCATTGGCATGTACTAGCGTCCTGCCTGAGCTTCAGTAGAGTTTTTGTAATTAAATTTAAGATTGTTTAGGGACTGTAAAGTGAAAAAAAATGGTCAAGGTTCAATCTTACGAAGCACTAAAGATTTTCAAGACAGATTGAGTGTCCTCAGTTTTATCTTAATCCAAATGAAAGCTGATGGTGCTCAGTATCTATCAGAAGTACTCAGCACTTTGCAAGGTTAGGTATCCCAAGAATAATGACAAGCCTTTAGAAAACACTCTTATCATGACCTCAGCCATGACCTGAGGGGCTAATTCTTGTGAGGCCAGAGATAATTTGGTATCTGCGTGAGTTCACACTTGAGACTTTCCTGACTAGAAATGGTTAAATTCTGCAAATTACAATTTAGTGGTCAGGTTTCAAGGTACAAATTACTGTCTGTTAGGAAGCAAGAGCTATAAATGAATTTTATTTGGAGTTCAACTACGGCAAAAAAAAAAAGGAAACTCCATCTGCTATGCCACTGTTCTCGAGAAACTTCCAGCTCCGATTGAGAAGGTCTGGAAAAGAAGAACCTAGTTACATTGACTCCACACTGTATTAGAACTTTTGCATTGAAAAGATCTGTGGAGCATGCAAAGAACAGACACATTTTAAATTTCACTGAAGTTTCGTTTTTTGTCTATAGAGCAAAAGGTAAAACTAAGCATACAAGTTATAAAAATCAACTTAAATTTGTGGAAGCTACTAAGTTTTGAAGCTGTCTGATCCTTCTACAGTCACAAATGAAACCCAGCATTATGCACTTCATTAACCTGATCCTTTATCTAGTCTGATGGTATTTATCCCAGGGTCCTCAAAGAGCTGGCTGATGTCATGGCAAAACCTCTCTCAATGGTTTTTCAGTGGTCTTGGCAATCTGGAGAAGTCTCAGTCAACTGAAAGCTGCTAAGTGCCCCAATTTTTGAGAAGACCAAGAAGGATGATCCTGGTAACTATAGGCTTGTTAGTCTCACTTCAGTGCCTGGTAAAGTTATGGAGAAAACGATTCCGGAAGTTATTGAAAAACACTTGAAGTAATTGGTCACAGCCAGCATGGCTTCATGACAGGAAAGTCTTGCTTGTCAAAAAATTTCATTTTATGACAAGGTTACCCACTGAGCTGACCAAGAGAAGCCATTTGTAATCTTTTTGGATTCCAGTAAAGCTTTCCATACTGTCTCTCACAGGATCCTTCTGGACAAAATGTCCCGTCCACAGCTGGATAAACATATCATGCAGTGTGTGAGCTACTGGCTCTCAGGTCAGGCGCAAAGCGTTACAGTGGATGGAGTGACTTCAGAATGGTGGCCTGTCACTAATGGGGTTCCACAGGGCTCCATCCTCAGCCCTGTGCTCTTCAACATCTTCATAAATTACTTGACAGAAGACTGGAAGGGATACCAAACAAGTTTGACAATGACACTAAATTGGGAGGAGCTATTGACTCCCTCTAAAGCAGAGAGGCCCCACAGAGAGACCTGAACAAATCAGAGGATTGTGAAGCAGCAACCACATGAAGTTGAACAAAGACAAGTGCCAGATTCTGTACCTTGGACAGGGCAAATCTGGATGTATGGACAGACTAGCAAATGAGATGCTGAAATCTGGCTTTCTGCTTGGCAGAAAGCTGAAAATGAGTCGGCAGTGCCCTGGCAGCCAGGAGGGCCAACTGTGTCCTAAGATGCATCAGCAGTTGGAATCTGTGATCTTTTCCTCTTTTCTAGTTGAGCACAAATAGCTCAGAAGTGAAGGGTGACAACTTCTCCACATCACATCTCTGCTGTGCAGAAGGACTTTTGGAAGAATACCGTGCAGGTGGAACTGTGATGGCAAGTTAGACCAGCAGGATTTGTCTGTCAAGTGAGAACTGATCAAGGAGGCAAGACTGAAGAAAACAGTTTGTTGCAAGTATGCTTAGGCTGGGAACCATAATGACTGCAACTGGCCAGAAATTTGGCCTTGCTTGTTCTCTCAAAGGCATTATATCTATCCCAGTATTAATCATTTCAGCTTCTGACATACTGGTACATGTTCCGTCAAGAGAAAGAACCTCTTTTCCATCAGCCTCCCCCATTCACAGAGATACCTTTCATCTAATGCTGACCCATCTATATCACTTTGACTGGATGCTGCAAAGAATGGTGGCATTGCCAGAAGGCAAATTGCTACACTTTTTATAGCTTAGCTTGTATGATTAAATCTCTCAGAATCAGAATACTACAGCATATAATGAACTTGCATCTTGTCAAATGAAAGGGACAGCCAAGTGACAGAAGGCAGTGGCTTAATATGACACTGCATTATAATGCAGTTCTGGAGAATAAAATTCAATTGAAATTATTTGGATGGAAAATGTTCAATCATATGCAAGTTTTTTTCCAGAAAAAATGTTGACTTGGCTGGGTTGAAGCTTAGTAGAAA
>WAAE01035484.1:0-12385 GCA_013400495.1 Nicator chloris | reverse complement strand
TCTGTCACCACTGAGAAAAGTTTGACCCAAGGATGATTCTTTTATGGCCAGAAGTCCAACTGCCTGGTCTGACCTTCTGAGCTACATATGAGTAACAACCCTTGTGGAGGAAGACATTCCCATTCTCAGATTTCAAAAATGAAGCCTATTTTTTTTTTTTTTTTGAGAAACAAATCATAGAATTATAAAGTGTTCTGTGTCGAAAGGGACCATAAAAATCACATACTTTCAACCCCTCTGCAATGGACAGGAACACCTTTCACTAGATCACGTTGCTCAGAGCCCTCCAACTCCTCGATTCTCAGAATTTTTGCTTGCACTTCATTTAGACTAGAAATCCCTTTAGGCAGAAGGTAGTCATAGAATCACAGAATGTTTAGGGTGGGAAGGGACCCTGAAGACCTTCTAGTCCTTAATAGCTATTGCACTGTGCATGTTTGAATTATACTTCTGGGAGACTACTGGTAGTATGGTATTTCAAACGACATCCAAAAAGAGCGCATATATTTCACTTGTTTTTTCTCTTTAAAAACTCAAAAGCCTCAAGGAGCAGTCAACTATTGTTTTTATTTATTCTTTAGAGAGTATTTACATTGATAACTCTCACACTCGCACACATCATTGTAGAAAACTAGCATAACAGTTAATTAGCTTTGTGAACCTCTCCCAAGTTTTTCGTCAAAGATGCTTGTGTTTTGCATTTGAAGCCTGGAGATAATATTTTAATTTGCCGATTTGGAAGCTGAGGAAAAAAAAATCAAATGTCATCAAATTTAGTCTTTTCCATCACTGCTGTTTGACTTTAGTGGTAGGTAGGTATGAGGAAGGAAATCAAAGGTGGGAGAGTGTGGAGATGGGTTAGTGCAATGTCAGCCTGGAACTACTCACAGCCTTCTTGTAGTCATTAGAATGGGGCTGAAGAAAATGTTTTGAGGAAATTGAGCAGAATCAGAACAAAACCTCCAAGGGAGAGAACTGGAAACTGTCTCTCCAATAGCTTGAGCAGTTTTAACCAATGCAGGAGCGTTGCTAGAAGGAAATACACTGTCACAGAAAAGGGAGAATACAAGGATCAAGAGAAGTTGTCTAAAGCAAAAGGCAATCTTTCAGACACTTACAGACGGTTTTTTGTGACTGAGATACCACAGCAGGGAATAAAGTGCTGTCACAGTTTAGGAAATGTATAAATCAGAATGGGAACAGGTAGCTCAAGGAACCAGAGATAACTACAGCTTAAAACATGAATAGCTAAAGAGAAATCTTTCAGGTATGGCACTCACAGGCTTCTTGTATTGGTATATTAAACAAGATCAGGGCAAATCTAAACACTGATACATTACTGCATGTACACAGGTCTATTTTTATTTAAGGACAGAGAGGACAGACAGCAAGTTCAAAGTAATAATTAAAAATTTTAGCCGTGATATGCAAAATATTTAGAAGCATCATTTCAATTAGAATTTTCAAATATTAAATCCAGAAATAAATAGCCACTTATATGGATGAATTTGGATGATTTGATAAATCAAATACCCCTATTTTAATCCATCTATCTCTGGAAGAAAGTCCCAGCACTGAGAAGATCATACACAAGCTATTTTTGCCAAAAAAGTAGTTGTGCTGTCAAAGTGAATGACTGGATTTATTTTGCTGGTATCTAAGAAACTAATATGATTTCCTTCTGTACTGCCATAACAATTGGAGCTAATACATTTCTTGGAAATATGAACAGGATCTGATGCTAAAATGTTTTATCATAGGTATCAGTAACTCCAAGGGAAACTTTACTGACCAAGCTCTTCACGAGAAATATTCTAAGTTGATACAATAATTCCTTTTATTTTTCCTTTCACATTGGATTCAAATTATGCTTCTGCACAGCTACCCAGTGAGTAATCAAAGTTAGAGTTTTTCCATACATTGGTTTCTATGAGAAACATTCTCCAGCTAAATATCAAGGGATTTTTCAGTAAAGCATGCAAGATTTAGTGCTGCACTGAGATCATGGGGAGAAGGACTTAATCCTGGAGAATTCTGTTGAAATGGTAGTAAGTGGAAAAATGGAATGAGAAAACTGGAATGTGTGATATATATGATGTGTGGTAATAAATATGAGTTGCTACTGTATTGAAAAACCATGTGTTTATGGATAGTAAGGGGCCTCATGACGCAGAAAGGTGTGTACTCCTTTTGTTTTACAAGGGAGGGATGCAGAGCACCAGAATCACTCTAACATAGCCAAAAAAAAAAAAAAAAAAAAAAAGCTGAAGCAAAAGAAATGCCAATAGAGAGTTAAATCATGTCTCAGTTACCAGAAAGCAAAATATGGCAAATTGTGGCTTGGATTTCTTGGATTTTATGCTTGTTGTTGGGAGTTAATTATTTTCTGATGAGCTGGGGTCTAAGTTTGAAAACTGATCTACAAGATATTGAGCTTAAGAAAACTCAGGCATCAAAGTTCAATGAATACCATTGAAATCCTTAGCTTTAACTTCCTCATGTCCTGTTCATTCCCACCAGAGTTTTACAGCCTTCAGCAAAATCTTTAGGAATCCTGTTTCCCTCCTACCTTTAAGCAGAAGCAGCACAACTACTACTACTGATCCCAGTACCACAACATACTATTGCAGGAAGAATACACTAGAGTAGAACTTATGCTTCATTTGCAGACTACTCCTCAGTGGGGATTTCCCTGGTTATCCCCAAGGCTGCAGAAAGTCATGGAGCAATTCAAGCTGACCACAAAAAGCAGCACACAGAAGTCCTGACTTGCAGCTTCTCTGGGATTTCATTGATGGGGCAGCTTGGCTGAACATTAAAAATGGATGTTGCAAATTCTTTTATAAGGTTATGATTTTTTTAATGTCTGTATTTTCCAAACCACTAATAAGATAAGAACAATTGTATCTTAGTATATTTGCAATGGATAACCTTTACTGCTCTGTTTGATGCTATATCCACTGGCTAAAGAAGCTCTGTACTGAACTGGCACTGTCCAAACACCATTTTACTGTTAAATGTTAATGATGTCTGTAATACTTCCAAATAATCACAGGAATCTGTAGCCATAAATAGCATTAGTTCTTTTTCTGCTACAATGACGTTAATAAAACACTCTTGAATTTCCTTTCCTTACAAACTTTACTAGTTTGTGCCACGTAGCCTTCTCCTGTCCATGAGTTTAACTGAGTTTCTTGGAATTCCATCAAATGCTCTCATCGGAGGACACGTTTGGCTTTCATTCATCAGGCTACTCAGTCTGGCTTCCATTGACTCCAGTCCATTTTACGTAGGCTTTTGACATTGCCACAGTTAAGCATTTACCCCTTGCCCTCTTGAAACTTCTGATTGCTCAGAGCTTTAATTATCTGACATTTGGACTGTGCTAAGTACACAATTTTATGCTCAGTATCTCTACTAATGTTATGAACTCAATTGTGTGAGATCAAATAATTCAGTGTTTAAACAGATTCTGTTAGTCAATTGCCCAAAAAAGGTGTGGATTTACATTCATGCTGGAAGGTGGTCTATAAATGCAGGATCACCTCTATGCATAACAGATGATTGAAAACATTAGAAAAATGTAAATTTTTTTTTTTGTCAGTTTAAGAATGGAGACATTTGTGTTAAAAAGAGAAATAAAAGCTATGGCATTATGCATTTCAAAAAGCTTTAAAATAACCTAGAATATGTCAATAATATCACCTGATTAAGATTGCTTCCATGTAGTAAACAGACCTCTAAGGGAGTTTTTGCACCAGTTCCACCAGACAATTTAACAGTTTCCTTACAGTGGAAACTCAGAAGATGAAACCAAATTGCTCTCTATTTGTCAGGACACCTCCTCGGAATCACATCAAAGCAAACTTTTCTCTTGCCACCCTTTGGATATGAGCACCAAAGTACTTTATTTGGTTTTTTTTATTATTTTTTGTTGTTTGTTTAACTGCATGAAATCTGTTGTTTTTGTATGACCTTTCTTTGGAAACATCCATTTTATTAAATAAATTGGGAGCTAATTGCAGTCATTGTAATCCCCTTAGATACTTAATAATTTAATTTATGTTTGTGCATTGAGCTGTTGGGATTGACTGAAAAAGTGCAAACCCACATGGCCTTTCACAGGATTCTCTTGATTAAGAACGGATGTCTCCTAAAGTAACAATAATGGATGAAGCTGGGGCATTTACAGAGAAAAGGCCATATGCTTGAGATGCAGGCAATGCTCAGAAGACATCAGGAAGGTTTCTAAAGTAATGAAGGAAGAGCTTTACTGTCAAGTAATTACTTAAGCGAGATGAAAACAAATTCATGTTACTGAAACAAGTCAGTCACTCGTGAGACTAAGTAGGTGTAGCAGACGTGCCCTTTTTGCTTCTGCTGTTTAACAGGAAGGGGGGAAAAACATCCTTTACACAGTGACAAATTAACTATGAAGCACAGAAAAGATAAAAGAAAATACAGCAAACAGCGCATGTAGTGTAATTAGGAAGAGTTCACATTGTGCAGAGAGTAAGTCAATTCTTCCCTTAGTGACAGTCATGAAACTCCTCTGGAGGGTAGCCAACAGTAAATTTTTAATGCCTCTAACCTGTACCTCCTGTCTCAGACTACAGTACTGCTTAGTCATGGTAACTTTTCCCAGAACATTTTTGTCTTCTAAATGAAAGTGGACCCTTTTTTCTGGAGTCTGCTTTCCACTGTGTCCTTGTTATCTAACATCCTACCTTCTGTCGGCAATCTCTCTAAATTTCTATGCATTTCACCCCCTTGAGATACCTAAGCAATAAATTCACATTCGTTACAATGGACTTAATAGTTTTTCTTCAATAGTTCAAAGCCTAATGACTACTGAAATTAACATGGGTCAAGAAATTGCTGGCCTTTAACACCCCTGCTTCTCTCACATTGCAAACATCAAGATCAAAATACATACTTGACATTTTTGTCTTCTCACAGTTGCTTTAAGGCCTTTAATATTCTGGATCAGATTTTATTCTAATTTAAACTGGTGGGATCTCCTATAAGTTCTCTGGTGACCTCCTTGCAGAACGTAATTCTTCGTGACTCTACTGTTACTTTTATATTGTTTATGATTGTGAAAATAAGATGGTCAGTCAAAAAAAATTGGTCTATAAATTTTTGTGTCTTGGTTTAACCCCCAGCTGGCAGCTCCTCCTCACACAGCTCCTTACTTCCCCCACCCCAGTGGGATAGGAGAGAACATCAAAATAGTAAAAGTGAGAAAATTCACTTGTGGGTTGAGGCAAAGATAGTTTAATAGGGCAGGCAAAAGCTGTGCATGCAAGCAAAGATAAAGAATTAATTCCTTACTTCCCATGGTCAAGCAGGTGTTCAGCCATCCCCAGGAAAGCAGGACTACATCACATGTAAAGGTGACTTGAGAAAAACACATCGCTAAAAATGTCTCCCACATCCTTTTTCTTCCCCCAGTCCCATCTGATGAGCATGACATCATATGGTCTGATCTATCCCTTCATCAGCTGTCCAGCTGTGCCCCCTCCCCACTCCTTGTGCACCCCCAGCCCCCTCGCTGGTGGGGTTGGTGAGGAGCAGCAAAGGCCTTGGCTCTGTGTGAGCACTGCTCAGCAGTGACAAACCCATCCCTGTGTTATCAATGCTGTTTCCAGCACAAATCCAAAATGCAGCTCCACACCAGCTACTGTAAAGTAAATTAACTCTACCCCAGCAAAACCCAGCACACTCTGAAAATAACTTTACATGTCTACATGCTTTCTCAGGAGCATAAATAACCTTAGTTGAGGGAAAGCAATTCAGTTAATTTAGATGTTCCTCATCTACAGGCCAGATTAACTCAAAACTGTTTCTTCTCTTGTATTCCGGGCTCATTAGCCCTTCCTTCTGCCTCTATCACCTTTATTTTTATCAGTCATCCTCAGGATTCATCCCTTGTTCAAAGACCTTGATTTCTGAAATACATTCTGCCAGTGCACTATCACTCTCTTCTGGCAACACAGTTTCAAGTAGTATTTTGGCTAAATCTCTCACTTCTCCTTCTTCTTTTCTTAACAGAATGGGTTCCTTGAGTTCCTTTTTTTTTTCCCCATTTCAACTGATTTTTTAACTTCACCAACATTTCAACAGGCATACAGTTCTGGTGTCATTTGAAATACGCCTCTGTCCTCCCTACTGATTCTGTCATTACCTTCTTTTTTTTTTTCTCCCCTCTGTGGCCATGCTCTTTCAGCCTTCTGATGTTTACCTTTGAGAAATTCCTTTCTCACGCATTTTCTGTAAACTCTAGATTGTTTACATTCTTTCATGGGGGTGGAGATTCTCTTGAGGGACACCTGTCTTGACCAGTGTAGTTAGAGAGGTGTTGACCTTGCTTACCAATCATACTAGTCTGTTTGCTATACTATATATATGGAGTCAGTGACGTAATAAAGTTAGTCCTCTTAGTTGATCTCAAGTCAGAGTCCGTGTAGTCAATCTAGTGTGTCTCAGTGACACCCCTCACTCCACTTTTATTCTCCTCCAAAATGCATATATTCCAGCTGTAAATTCTTGACCATTTTCAGCCATGAAATCTGTGATAGAAGTGTAAGATTTGACAATATCATGTTCCTATATATTTGTGGCAAAAACTTGATCTGGTTCAGTATGTCTTTCTTTCAGCCTGAAATTCCTCTACCATTAGCCATGACTTTTTCAATGTTTACTATTAAAAGTATTCTGGCTTTTAATTTTTTGTCAAGTGCACTGCAAATGTGTAACAATCCTCTGCCTGTAGGTGTGGAGTTAGTAAGAAGGACCAAATGGTAGGAGGGAACAGGAGCACCATACATCACGGGTATTGATAATTAGCCATCAAATCACTTCTTAGCAGGTGATACGTGAACTGCTCCATTAATTGATTAAATGTTATTACACTTCTTTCTGCATTCTTCAGTCTCCTCACATCCTTATATCATGGTGCTAATGATGGGATCAGATATTGATGGTGATATTTAACTTCCATTAAGATCTGGATCTCTGTGAAGAACTTTTAACTTTCTCCTCACTGTTAAACATCACCCAATCCCATATACAGGAGAGCTTTGTAGGTTTCCCAGACAGCAGATGGATTTCCCAAGGCAACCCCTCCAAGTGTGGGGTGTTATTTTGTTGGTTTGGATTGTTATATTCTCTTAATGTTCTATAGGACTCCACAGAACAATAAAAATGTATGTACTTATTATGATTCACGTCTTAATTAAACATTTCCACCTCAGTGAATGAATTCTGTATAACCTCTCTAGGCAATTGAGCTCTGCAACCTTAATTGCTGTGCCATAGGTCAAGCATATGATAACATATTTGCTCTAGTGGAAATAAAGAATTTACTCATTATTTGCAGTATTCAGCTTCTCTTCATATAAAAGTGTAGAAATCTCACCAGCAGTAAAACAGTATAATTAGATAATTGTTACATTTAAAGCTATTCGCCTCAGATTAAATAAAATCCTAAATAAATTCAGTTTCTGTCCCTGCTAATTAGCAAGTTTTTTGTGTGTTTCATTTAAACATTATACTAGGACTATTTCAGTACTTTCACCTCTGGGAGTCCATTTGTTATGGACTGGTTCCTTAGAGACTTAAAGCAATTAAAATTAAATTGAATTTATAGCTTAATCCATCGTTGAGAACTACAGGACAAAAATTATTAGAGCTTTCTAGAGGTTTTCTTTTTCAGAACAATCCTGTTCACTGATTCAAATACAGCTCTGCCTCCTTGCACCAGCAGTAAATTCGCTCCTCTCAGCATAAATAAGTAATTATTTTTATTTCTTATCATCAACTTTGCACAATCAGCCTACCAATCCCCTTTTTAAATAATAAATTTGAATGGTACAATGAAAGCAATTATGTATATGTGTGCTCATTCTATTTATGTTTAAAGTGGATCTCACCATGATAAGTCAAAGCATCCTATAGATTACAGTATCTACACTAAATATTTAGATTTTCAAATGGACTGTTTTTCTTCCTCCATTTGCTTGCACTAGATGCAAATACAAAAAAGACAAGATTCACATGAAATATCATGTTTTCAGCCACCTTGGTCGTCCATAACAATAAATGCGGAATAAATTAAACAAATTAAGACTGGCCTTATTTATATGCAAACACCAAGATGAGATCAGCACTGGAGCAGGCTGCCTGGGGAAGTGATTGTGTCACCATTCCTGGAGGTATTTAAAAGATGTGTAGATGTGGCACTCAGGAACATGGTTTATTGGTGAACTTGCCAGTGCTAGATTAATGGTTGGACTTCATGATCTCAAACACCTTTTCCCACTTAAACAATTCTGATTTTATTCTATGAATCATGACCTAGTTGAAATAGCTGCCTTGTATCTCCAGATCTGCTGCATATGTCTTTGTTTGGGAAAATGACTGACATTCATAAACTTTCAAATTTAAGTAAACAGAAGTGGAAATGTTATCTTTCATCTTGATCTAAATGTAAATGCCACACAGGATGCATATTAAAACAAACGTAATATGCCCTTGTTACACAATCTTTTGGTCAGAATTGAAGTAAAGATATATTTTTGTGGGACTGTCCCAGTCTAAGAGGACTCTCTTTTAGTAGACTGATTTATATCAATGTAAGTACTAAAAATTCTTTAATAAATGTTTTAATGAAACAGTTGCAGAAAACCTTATACTGTTTGAAGTATTACCTACCCTTCAGAGGGAATTACTGAAATCACATTGAATCAAGGGTAAAAGGTAAAAATAGATCAAAACTATTGTAGAGGAAAATTTAAGCAATGCTGAAGAGTTATGCAGAATATGAATCATATCTCTAATAAAGACCTCGATGAGTTCTGTGATTAAGAATAAAATGTCCATCTTCTAACCATAACAGGAACAAAATGTTTTCTACAAATGGACTACATTCGTTGCTAGCTGAGAAGGATTAAACAATGAGAAGGCAGACACATTCTTCTTGTTGTGTGATTGACACAATGCATTGGCCAGAAGGGTGAATAAGGATTTCATGCAAGTTAAATAATTTAAAAATCCTCCAGTGTTAGCTAAAGAAAATGCTAAACGATAAAGACTCATGTTATACACTGTAAAACTGGCTTTTCGTATAACTAAAACATTATAATTTTAAAAAACAATTTGGAACTGTAATGCTAATTTATTGAGGTGAATTGAAAGAAAAATAACTTTCTACTTTTAAAGATCAGGTGGGATGATAAGAGCAATTAGAGGCTGACTAACTTAAAACGTTTTCTAAAAAAAGTCACTGGAACAGAAATCTTGTCTAGGAAATGTCAGTCTGCACAATATGCTAGAAGTAAGTCATCAAGCAAACTTCACAGGGCTTTTCAAATAAAAGTAAGTTTTAATAATATAATAGATTTTTCTGATAGATTTAAGTAACTTTTTTTTTGTATGATCACAATGATCACAATGACATTAAAAATATAAAAAGAGATGAAAATCTATTTAAAAAGCCATTAGTGGTTAACAAGAAGGACAATAAATTAGGTGTGTTCCTGTAGATGATCTGGCAGAACATAGTCTAGTCTGTGATCATGGTAACATGAATTTTCTTCTTCACACAAAGCTTCACTGCCTTCACTATGCACAAATATAAAGAGTATCCACACTAAAATCTCAATATGTGTACTTTGAACACTGGAGGGATGTCTGGGATGGAGTGATGGACTTCAGAGAATTTAAACCCACAAATCTTAACTAGCTTAAAAATTGAAATTATTTTTAACCAGGTAACCACGTCTTTAAAGAGAGATTTTCTCGGGTCAGACAATTTTGTCCTTGAAAGCCTTAGACTAGCTTGGTGGAGCAAAGAATCATAAACAAGATATCTGAGGATAATATATTTTAAAAATAAATTAGTTAAATGAAGTTGTGGTTTTTTCCACTTTCATTCTTTGCTACTGAATTTCTCCTTTAATAGAGGTTAACATTCTGTCCTTATCAACAAAACAAAAGGAGGTGCCTTTCTCTCAAAATGTCTGTCCTCCCCCATTATTCTCAGTGTACTGAAACTATTGGCAATAAAGAGGGCTGCTTTCTTGATTTAAGCTGCTATGACATTTTCCTCCGCTTCCTAAAATCAGCAGTCTCCATGTTCTTTAAAGAAAGTTGATCTTATTCCTGCTGGTTTCATTTGCAAGTAAAAGGTAGCTGTTCTAGAAACTACTTCTGTTCCTGTTTCCAGTCAGAATAATGGATAATAGCTGCTGTTTCTACCAGACCAAAGCCTCAAAAGCCACTTATGCTTGCTTGCTGTATGTATAAATAATAACACCCAATTTAAAGAAAGTCTTGTGTGAGCTTTTTACCACTCTCCAAATATATTGTTAATGCTCCTGAAGTAGTAGAAAGTTGAACTCCTTGAAAAAATACAACTAATGCATTCTATTCCTACAAAATAGCCACAAGTGTTTACACCAAAACAGCACATAATTTAGGTCCTGGATTTCCCATATTTTTTCTACTCAGGTGTCTCCCTCATGTCTCTTGTTCGTGGCTCTCTTTCCACAATTTAGTTCTATTTCCTAATCTTTATAAGAATTGTAACATAATTAATGTGGTGTCTCATTAATGCCAGGAAAACAGGAAATCTGTTGGCTGTCTGGTCAGTGTCCCTGATATACAAAATTTCCTCATGTTTGGTGCTGAGATAGTCCCCCAGACAGCTTTGATTAATTTTGTTTAAGCTTCACAGTTAAAACCAAGAGTCTGCACAAATTTCATTGGCCATAAATCTGACACTGTTAGTCCAGGCCAGTTTCTGTAGGCAACACCCTGCCAAGTGTGACTTGCCTAACATCTCATTCATTATTGCAGCTTTTAACTGTTACACAGAAGACCAGTTATAAATTTGATGTTGTCACCTGTTTGACTCCCACACATACTGAGTCACTGTAAGACACGTCCCATGGGACACCTTGGAGCATGGATGTGTCCTGCCATAGATTCCTCTACCAGAAATTCTTTGATTGGATAAAAGGAGTAGACTTCTTCTGATGTCCAAGAAAAAGGAAATGTATTTTTACTAATGGATCAAACAAGACATTCAGCTTTATTGAACTGTAATTATTTCTCTAATTCTGCTTTCACTTGTTCTTGTTGCACTAGACCTTACTTCCATGTAAATGAAAGGTGTCATACGAGATAAGATCATTTGATCATTTGTCCATGTCAAGGTGCACCAAGGGCTAACATGGCATGGATCACACCAGCCAGGGTTCATCCCATCCCCTAGCAAGTGACTGGGGCAGGTGAGGTCTACCTGGTCTACTACCAGGTCCAAACAAATACCCAGGCAGGTTCATGCTAAAGAGGCAAATCCAAAGTCAGGCCATGATGTCGATCCACAGGTTGGAGTGCAGATCAACAGAGTCCATGGCCAGGCAGGGGCATGGTTTTGAGGATCTGGAAACAGCCATACCTGCAACACATTTCTTGCAGGTACTGGCAGAGATTATATGGGGCTTATGGGAGCATTTGGCAATGGGTCAGATTAGAGCCAACCAGGGCTATTAGTACCCATTGGTAGATATAAACTGGGTGCTGAATTATTTTACCTCTATGTTCATCATATCTACTTCCTTACTGCTTCTTCTGAGTGATGGAAAGCTTCAAATGACAATTTATCTGAAACTATCCAGAATTCATAGTGAGAAAGAAACCCTTTACCAGTATCATCAGGAGAAGACAGGGTTAGAGTGTACCTAAAAGCAATCCTCCAGTACCAAAGAGAAGGTTACTGAAAAGGCAAGGTCAGCCTCTGTACTAAGTTCCAGGGGAAGAGCAAAAATAGTCCTACATTAAAGCAGAGACGTTCTAGTGTGATATAAAGAAAAGAATTTTTACTATTAGGATAGTTAATCACTGGAACAGTTGCCTAAAGCACTTGTGTGATCTCTACCCTTGGATATTTTCAAGTCCCAATCAGAAAAATCTTTGACCATCTCAGTCTAAGACGACCCTTCTTTGAGCAAGGGATTTTACACGGATTTCCTAACATGACTTCAGTATCAGAGTCATACTACACCATTCACATGGAAAAATGCTAAAGTTTCTCTTCACTAGCTGCATAACAATCATCACTCAGTTCTAACTTCACATTTCTTGACTCCCTCGACCTTACTAATAAACTCATACTCTTTAAACACCACATCTGTTTCATACTAAATGCAGGATAACTAAGGGAAAAAAAAACCAATATGTACAGGAATTCAAGAGAAATTAAGGGGGTTGAGGAGACCAACACCTGAACAGCAAATTCTTCTAGAATCAGACCTTACTCCACAGTGAGTTTTGTTTTAGAAGAACTTAATGAGACATTGTTATGGTTTAGGAATGGTAT